>WSTS01000544.1:0-11108 GCA_019627755.1 Serendipita sp. 411 | reverse complement strand
TGACGATAATTATGGACAATAGCATCCGTTCCATTTCTGGCTCTCGCAGCCTTAGGAAATCCTCGGTTTCCTTGCAAATATTGACGCATCGCTGCCCAAGCAATTTATTGATTTTTCCTCGGTTCCTCGGTAGTGTCATAGGGCCCACCGGAGTTGGAAAAAGCACCGTCTGTCACTTACAATCGTACAACCGTCTTTCTGACTCTCCTTCAGTTTATCGATTATGTGATCGTCGGTGAACATATCTCTCGGGACTCGAGGGCCTCAACGACAGGCATCACTGTCCGCAAAACTGACTTGGGAACACCACCCCAATCGTTCGCTTTCGTCGATACACCAGGATTCGACAATGCGACTAACGTGGGGCATATTTTATGGTTTATTAAGCGAGCGTAAGTATATATGCCGCTCCTGACAGAGATATTGAGATCTAATAATTACTTAGTAAAAAACTGGGATTACAGTTGGATCGAACTCTCTACCTGCATCCAGTCTTGGAGGATCCAAAGTCACCGTCGCCAGAGGAAAAGCTTCACCTGACCTCTAGTCTGTACAGAACTCAACTTCCAGAGGCCACTTTCGTCGAAATAACGTGGTCGTTGAAGAGGGATATTATTGGGCCGCGACGAGTGCGAGACCACCTGAAGGGCAAAGGATGCGACACCGTTCAGTTCGGAAATAGTATAGTTTCGGCCCATAGGATAGTTTTATCCTTAGAGGAAAGCTCTACTACAACACCTCTCGAGAATCCCGTCAGTCCATCATCAAACGTCCAGGATATGTCCACGCAACTACAGGACGGTACACGCCAGCCGCAAATATCGGCAATTGATCCTCCAGGAGAGTCACAGGTGTGCTCATTTTACTGACATGCCGTCTCAATTTTCGTTATAGATATGACTAGAACCAGATTCAGGGTGCACAAGCCATTGACACTCGGAAGACGACTGCTACGAGCGCCGGAGATGTGAAATCCACGGAGGATCGAAGTTCAAAACCTGCTGACACTCTGGATCCGTTCTCTACGAACATTCGGGACGATACAGCGAGGAATAACCAGGAGGTTAAAGCCGCGAATCAGATACAAGATATAACAAGGGGAGAGGATTTACGAGCCACCGATGCTCGGAAGGTGTACTTTACGAACACCAAGGATGTGGAAATCATGAACGAACAGGATGCGAAACTCGCTGACGCTGGATATATGTTCGTTACGAACATCCAAGACGATACCGCCAGGAGTAACCAGGAGTTTAAAGCCGCCAATCAGACTCAAGATACAACAAAAGAAGAGGATGTACGACCCACCAATACTAGGAAGGAGTCCGTTACAAAACCCAACGACGTGGACATCATAAATGACCAGAGTGCGAAACGCGCTAACACTCGAGATCCGGCCGCCACGAACACCGAGGGCGATGAAGCCAGGAATAATCATGTTGCAAAGAGCGCTATGAAAACTCGGATTCCCAAAGCGACGCAAGGAAAGGGACCACAGGTCGCTGAGAGACGGGATATGTCCGTTACGATCCAGCCTACAACACCTATAACGGTCCCTGAGGCAAATATAGCGAGTTTGGAGGATATTCCTCCTACTGACAAGGTCTTCCTGTGAATTGTTTCATCTATTGCGTGTCTATACTAGCTCCTAATAGCCTCGTTCCAGTATCATGGGTCCCGATGGGTCGGGAAAAAGTACTGTGAGCATCACTTTTATTGAGCTATTTCCGCCTTTCTAATATTGAACAGTTCATTGACTACGCATCTGGAGGAGATGGAAAAGGTATCTGGCATCAGTTGCGGTACCACACGGGCACGATGACAGTTACCAGTGTCCGCTTCAACAGCCGCAAGCGCGATGTCGTCGACACCAATAAATTCAAATCGGAAACCGATAACCCCCAGGCTGCTGACGTCGGCCAGGATAATGCTCCCTTCAGCATTGGCGCTGATGCCGGTCAACATGAGGATACGGGTGGGCCCATGTTTCTCAGCGTGGACACATATACTGACCATCAGGAACCAATGACTTAGCCGCCTCAGAATTCGATCATCCCAACAACGAGCAACACAACGTCGCACATCCTGGTCAGTTCAACGAAGCTAAGTTCGACAAATCGAGGACTTCCTCGCGCGACCAATTCATATCCGGGCATTCCGACGATATTCAGCCCAACGGATACGGCGACGACACTGAACGACATGAGAACCTGGCTACAGGCCAGCCTGGTGGTGATAGTAGTTTCACTTTCTCCCAATCCGACAATCCTCCCAGCAATGAACAACGCCATGGTACAAATGCCCGTCATAATGCTACGTCAGGCGAATCATTATCTCATGCTCCCGAAAACCCCAACTCTAGTCAATACGATCCGTTTCAAGCTAGCAAGCCATATGGTGGTAAGCTCAAGCTTCTCAATATCAACATAACTATTCACTGATCTACTAATTAGCTACTGTCAGAGTTGTTAGCGATGGTCCCGCACTCCCTGGACCCTTGACTTTCCCAAAGGAAAATGTTACTGCTCCGAATACTAACCGATCCAGTCTCTCTACCATCAACAATCCAGAGAGTTCCGATCATAAGGAACGTAGATCTACCTCTATGAAACAATCTCGCGGCACTAATCACGAGAATTCCAACGTTCCCGATGTCAATACATCCCATGATAGAGTCCTTAGTAATGCCGATGAGCCCACTGTTGCTGGTTTAGACGAGTCCATGGAAGAGCATACCATTTGGTTCGTTGAGACACCCGGATTTGACCAGACATACAAATCAGATATCGAGGTCTTGATTATGATCGCAGAATTTCTCATCAAGGCGTGAGTATTTCCCCATTTGTTGACCCGTGGCTTCTAATCGTAAATCGTACAGTCGACATAATAACCTCAAACTCGACACTATTCTCTATTTCCATCGAATCATCGATAGGGAGATGAAAGGCTCGGTGCTGAAGAATCTTCGAATGTTTGCGAGCATTTGCGGCAATGTCGCGATGCCGAATGTCGTCCTCGTGATGACGATGTGGTCATTGCTACCTAGAAGGGTGATAGGGAAACTTCGGCAGGAGGAGTTGGAGAATGATTTCTGGATTTCTATGCTGAAGGAAGGATGCAGGGTTGCTGAATTCGGAGATTCATACGAGTCAGCGCATATGATTATCTCTGGGGAGAAGGAGATTTCCCTCAGTCATCCAAAGAAAGGCCAGGAGGGCATACTTCTTTCCATACAGCTCGTCGATCAGGGCAGGAAACTCGGAGAGACAGAAGCGGGTATCACCCTCAAACAGCAGCTAACGCAGCTGATAAGGGACAAGAAAGAAGCTAACAAAAGGCTGAAAGAACGCGGTAAACAGCAGAATAATCCGGTCTTGAAAAAGTATGTGGAGGCTGAATCAGAAAGAATCGAAAGATCGATAGAGGACGTGTCGGAGAAATTACGCAGGCTGGGTTATTCATTTCCGACCGCGTATAAGAGGTTCCTCTCCAGTAAATCGGTGAGTATTTGTTCATCGATGTTTTCATATCATAACCAGTTCGTTTATAGCAAGTGCCTGAGATCCCGAGTTGGTAAGGAATCGGGCGCTGTGGAGACCATGTCGTCGTTTATCATATTGCTATGAGCTGGTGTTTTGCTTTTCCACACCTATTCGTCGGGCTTCCGTGTTTCTATTTCTTGGATATCTCACTCGGATCGAATGTGTATTATAATATGTCCTCTGTCAAGGACGTCTTTGCTTTATACCATTACAATAAAGGTCGGCTTCCCTTGGATAAGGTACGGAAACCCAAAGTCGACGAGAGCCGAGCCTGGCTAGTGCAACGACTATGCAATGACATGGTGGTCTAATACCATTACCATACGACTATTGGCGTCGCCGAAGCGTCGCCAATGAATACACCAGTCGTAGAAATCAGAATGCCGAAATAGTCGAACCAGTCATCCAAATGAAGAACAAAAACATCGGCAATGTATCATTCCCTCGCTCGTCTCCTCTCTGTTGGCACAAGCTAGAGGTCGAGGTTCCAAAGTGAAGTTCAATTCCGTTCTTGGCCACATTCTCGATTTTTTGGAAAGCAGCGCTACAGCCAATAAGACCAGCAACTCCAGACCAACTCTTTTTTATCGGACTTTGTTTTATACTTCTTTATCTGCGTCTCAGTCGTTCCCGTGACACCGAGCTAACGATCCAAAGGATCAACGATGAAAGGTCGCTGGCGATATGTCACTTATCATTCCGTTAGATATCGATCAAATGTCTCTATATATACTATCATGATTCGCTAAATCCACTCTCAGAGCTCCTTGCCTTGTTTCCTCGAAACTCTTCTTTTCTTCTGCGTGGCGCGCGCTTTTGGACAGTAATCTTAGTCACTCCCCGTATCGCTTTCTACATCCGAGTCGTCCTCCCGTGGGCGTTTGACGCCTAGAAGTGTGGCAGGCGATCCGAGAGTCAGAGTGTCTTCTGTTGCAACGGAAGAATCCGTCATGTTCGCAACCTCTTGTATTCTTCTCTCTGGGAATTCGGGATGATCAGAATACGATTCGACTATATATCGGGAGGCGTGTACTTACTCAACACCTCCGAGAGCTTCTTTCCCCGAGGCAAGTCCAAGTGGGACCGAAGTATGTGGCGACGATATGAGTCCCAACTATCCAGTTTTACTCTACAAGGCTTGCTCTCTCGGAGGCTCCATTTCCCTTCTACGATCTTACGGCGCAGTCGGCAGGTGATTGCGCCTAGAACGAAGTCCTTGAGGGACGTATCCTTTGGCGGAGCTATGATTCGATCCAATGCTTCCGTTTTGATTGGTTTGCTGTTATCGAGTCGCGTGTAGATCGCTAGAGGGATAGCATAGCCCTCTGCGTCTCTCGCTGTAACGGTGATTAACAAACGGGTGGAGAAACCCAGGGGAAAAGAACGCACGGAGACTAGGCTCAGAACCATCCTCCTGTTTGCACATCAACAGAGTGCGCTTCCGCTTACTGGACGCTTGCGCGACTGGGATGGAGAGATCAGCGGAGTTGTACTCTGTTATATTGGTGAATAAGTCTGATGATTCTGATTCCATGTCAGTAGAGATAGTTAAAAGGATGATCTATCGCACCTGTGTCTTCAGCCGCATTTGGGGGTCCGTCCGACGGTGGGGCATGCTCAGAACCTCCGTCGCTTGCACCATCGTCGTTTCCTTCCTCAGGAAGGTTGCCGTTTAGCAATTCGCTCCGGGATGCCGGCGTTGATGGTGTCGTTGTCGGAACGCTCTCTGCCACACTGGTCACGTCGAGAGCATCGATTCTTGAGCTGTCGACTGAACTTCTGCGAAGACTGTAGAACTCTTCTATTTCTTCAATTGGCACCCTGTAGTGTGGCAGGGTGGGTGGAACTATGGTCAGCGTAAGCCCTTTGGGTTTCTAACACCTTGGCTACTCACAAACCGAAGTTGTAATTGGAGAATAGTTCCCTTCATTTGGCGAGAGAAGATTAGTATCCTGCTTGGAACCGTTGATTCGACTTACTCTGTCTCCTCCGCGAAGAGAAAGTCGACTTGCTCCGTTGCCGAGGCAAGTCCTTTTTCTTCGTCGATGACAGAGCCAAGTGGCTCAAGATAGCTTGCGTCACTGGCTCTGGGTATATCCTTTCCAGACATGGTGGTCGAGTGTTGGTTGTTGGAGTGATTGAGCGCTGGAGTGGGAGTAACGTGGGATGGCGAGAACAAGATAGGAGAATCCTCAAACGCTAGCTTTATATCAGTGAGCTTTCCTTTGTTCTCGATTGTCTGCGACAGGCCTCCTGGCTGTGACCGCCGTGAGGAATGCGGCCAAAGGAGCCAATCCTCCCTTGAAAGCGCCGGAAGCTCGGTTTTTGAAAGCAGAATATTGTTTATCTTGACATATGAATCCTGGAACCAGCCCTCTGGAACCCACATCTCTTTGTCCTATTGACGCTTGGTGGCTCCAGGCTGCCTTGGTATCATTGGCTGGAACCACCCGCTGTCGCTGGTCTGGTTTGTAAAGGCATTCTTATTTGCTTGAGCCTGGAAATCACAATACCTGGATTTGGAAATCGTTTACGCCCGAGCGCCTCCCTTCGCGTAACCTTAGCACGGGACGTCAGCCACGAGGTCATCGTACTTGCATCTGATTGGACTTTGTAATCGTTTTCATTTGGCTCTGTTGCGAATTTATAAAGATTGTCCAGACTCTCGGGTCAGCCACATCCCTTCTCTGGCTGGAGGACGTGATACACTCGCATCCCCGTCATTATTATCCGCGAATTCTCTTGAAAGTTATCTTTATCGCTCAGTCTTCCGTACTACTAACGAATTTTGCGTCGCAGTCGAGGAAGCCATCAGCCCACGCAAGGTTTTCTGTCTCCAACCGACGTACGCGCGCCTAATTTATGCTTCCTATTCCACCGACTACGGATATTGGAACATTCTGACCTCTGGCTTTGTTGCTGGGTGACGGTAAATGGCCAGCATGTATATTGCCTGAATATATCACATTTTTAAAATAATCACTCAGCCACTTCCTGTAGTCAAAGTCCAAAAAGAACATAGTAGGTCACGTCTTGCAATTCAAGCATCTCAAATGCTAATCAATTTTCCTATAGGGTTCCTCACACAATAGATCCGAGACGATGCGATTTCTAAAGCAAGATCAGAAAACTAGATGCGACAGGATTCGGGCTTACTGAGTTGGAAAGATAACAGCTAACCCCGAGCGAGCAGCAGGTGTTCGGGCGTTATTGCTCCAGAATGATGCCATGGGCCGATGTTTTACTATCCCCAAATCGCGCAATGCGGCACTGGACGGTCGTCGTCATGCTCTTCAAAATCTTCCTCAAATCTTCTTCTCGTTTATCTCCTATGTTGTCTTTCACCAAGGACCACATGGTCGTCACGATGGTGACATTTGGCATCGCAGAGTTCCCGCATAGAACTGCAAACCTCTCAAGGACCTCCAACGGCGACGCTGTCAGTCGATTGTCCGAGATTCGATGCATGTAGAGTATTCTATCCAACTGATGTCCATGGTTGAGCCTGTGAAACCTTTAGATCGTGAGGCTCGCTAGAAGCAATAGAATACTCGCCGCTTGACAAGAAACGTTGCGACATCTTCTAAACCATAGCTGACCTTGTTCACATCGTCGAGTCCGGGTGTATCGACAAAAGCAAACGATTGACCTTCAACGATGGTTTTGCAAATGGTGATGCTCTTTGTGCCGACCACTACACTATGTCCAATGCCCTCCCCGTTTCCTCCCGTTGCATAGTCAACAAACTAAAGAGGGTCAGGGTATTGACGATGAGATAGTTTGAGACTGACGGTGCTCTTTCCAGCTCCAGGGAGGCCTATCACTCTATCAGTGGGGTTAGTGATCGGCTTGAGCTGGGATAGAGAGACATTACATGACAATTTTGTCACCTTGAGTAATTTCATCGCCTTGTGCACTGTATGCCGGCACAGTAGGTGCCTGCCAGAGACCACATCAGGAGTTGAAGACAATGGAATTCTTCCTTACCAGCTTAGAAAACCACCGAAGTATGATATCCAGAAAGGAGCGGTTGAATTTGCCCAACTCCGAAACCTTTTGCAAAATGGACCCTCGTATTGCGTTCAATTCGAACTGCAGATGTTGGCCCTTGATGGAATTATTTCGCGATAGTTGTTCTAGCTTGCGGCTCGACTCTTTCTCCTCTTGAAGGAGCCTTTCTAATTGTTTGCTCAGCAGTATACCGGCCGCTGTCGTATCGAGATTTTTGCTCTTGTCCACGAGTTCCTGGGCAAGGAGAGTCGTATTCAGACCGTCAATTTCCTCCAGAAGGATGCCGCGGGCCGACTCTGTACTATCCTCGAACCGTGCAATGCGGCATCCCCCGGTTATCATCTGGCTCCAAAATGCCTCCCTCAACTGTTCTTCTCGCTCCTTTCCTGTATTATTTGCCACCAAAGACCACATGGTCGTCACGACAATGATGTTTGGCATCGCAGCGTTCCCACATAGAGTTGCAAACAACTCGAGGTCCCTCGACGACGTCCCCGCCATTCGGTTGTCAGAGATTTGATGCAAATAGAGAATTTTGTCTAGCTGATATCTGCCCATTCGACTAAGACAACCTCAGATCTTGGGGTCTAATCACCAAATCCGGTAGAAGTACTCACGTTTTAACGAGAAAGCTCGCAATTTCTCCTAAAATTTCGTAGTTTGATCTAGTCGTGTTATTGAGTCCAGGTGTATCGACTAGAGCGAAGGATTGACCCTCTGCGGTCGTTTTGCGAACGACGATGTCCTGCGTGCAGGACTTCAAGCTATGGCCGATACCTTGCCCATTTCCTCCAGCTGCATAGTCAATAAACTAGAGAGGAGTGAGAATTATGGCCCGATGACAGCAGTACGGGACTAACGGTGCTTTTCCCGACCCCGGTCGGCCCCATGACACTACAGGAGGTCAGTAACTAGTTTGGGTAAGCATATGTAGGCATCACATGATGATCTTTTCAGTTCGATCGATTCCATATCCAACCATCTCGGAAGATGGGAGGCGCCCCGCTGCTGGATTGCCTTGTTGCGATTTGAGTTTCGACCCTTTCGTTTTCATAGGCTTTTCTGGTTGTTTTCCCAGAGTAATATTAGCACTGAGACTTTCATTGTTGCTTGCGTGCCCCTGAGAACGAGTATTCGAGCCTTCCCTTTCTGCCTGAACGATGGCGCGCGCTGACTCCATAGTGTCATTAAACTCTAAAATTTGCCATCCTCCATTCTTCATCTTGCTCTGGAGGGTCCTATGCAGTTCTGTTGCTTGTAGCCGCCCTCTTTCCTTGGCAACCAGCGACCACATTGTCGTCACAATAGTCACGGGTGGAATTTCGATGTTGTCGCATAGACTGGAAAGTAGCTCGAGGCTCTTCAACGGTGACACTGTCAGTCGATTATCCGAGATCCGGTGCAAATACAGAAGCTTGTCCGTCTGGAGACCGTCCTTGTGACTATGATATCCCTAGATTTCAGAATTTGTTGACTAAATATGGAGAGATACTCACGCCTTGATGAGAAACTCTGCAATCTTCTGCAAGGTGTCATAGTCCTGTTTGTGCGTATCATCGAGCCCAGGTGTATCGACGAAAGCGAAGGATTGAGGTGCAGTCCCTATGCTTATTTTACGAACGGTAATATCTTGTGCTTGGAATCTCAGGTTATGGCCAATACCTTGCCCGCTTCCTCCCATTGCGTAGTCAATAAACTGATAAGTGGGTCAGAAAGATAGCACAGTGACAATAATTACGAAACCAACAGTGCTTTTCCCAGCCCCGGTGGGCCCCATGACACTACCAAGAGGCGTTAGCAACTAGTTTGAGTGACAATCGATGGGTATTACACGATGACTTTGTCGGCTCGAGTAATTCGATAGCTGGCCATGGCAGATATGTGGGGTGGTTGGAGGGTATTTAGCGAAGGGAACAGGGCATGAGGTTTAGGCGCATCACTGAAAGGTTAATATCCACAAGGCGTATCCTGTGCCGAACCCTCGTTCGAAGCCATTAATAGAAAGCATAATTGTAGAGTCATTAAACATCTAAAAGAGGCCGATCCATTGTAAAGTACTGTAAATCCAGGTCTCGTCGAGCTGTGTATCTGTAACGCTTGAGAATGCTGCTGATTTGGAAACAGATATTGAGGTCTATAAGATTGATATTTGTGATTTCCAGTGGCTTCATGTATTTTATAGGGAAATTCAGGACCTATTACATGGAGGCGTATGAGCCGAGAGTCGAGAAGTGGTGAATGCTGCCACCTTCCTTCAGGTCCCTACCACAACCACGTCTCATTTGTCGTAGGTATACGTGTCTACAGACCGATATTTGTCCAACTGCTCGTGCTATAATCGCCTTGAGTGGGGCTTCGTACCCCATTGTTACTTATTCATTGCCCTTCGTCCTACTAACTGCTCGCAGATACAGGATCAAACCTTATGGTACGTGGTAATGAAGGTGGTGTACCTCGTCCACATCAAATGAAAATGCTAAAAGCACTTCATCTCGACAGGCAATTCCCCATCACTTACGTACGGCCTGGTTTCCTCGTGATAGAGATCTGTGTCACGTAGAGATGTACATCCTAAGCGATAGATGTGACTCAGGCGTGGTGTACGGATACGTTGCACCAAGGCTGCAACCCTCGCGAATGGAAAGCTTACTTACACCGCAAATGCTTAGTGTTCACGCCTCTCACGACCTGACTGCAGTCGATACTAGTAGTGTATTTCTGAGGTATATCTGTCAAAGGATAAGAACCCTTCCATTGCCCGATCTCCGCAACATATGTACCACATATCGACGCCGATTTGACTGGTTAAATGCTGTAATAGTATCTGTGAACTATTATTACGTGTCTAGTTTTAGGAATTGCTTTCCTTTGGATAAGGTACGAGCGAAACATCCAAGTCGACGAGGACATCCGGTCCACCATTCTGTGATCTGCAATTATCTGAGACATCAACTACCCATAACCTATTCCTCTTGACGGAACCCCCCCGCTGCCAATCATGAGGTAGAGGCTGTGATTAGTACGACTAGAATATAGCAAGGTTTGGGACAATGGACAAGATCTGTTATGGTAATACGACGAATACGCAATGCCACCGTATTCTAATACTTTGACCGTTGCCAATTCGACGTCAAGTGGACAGATCATAGATCATTCGTAGGAATCAGAATGCCGAAAGAGTCGAACCAGTCACTCAAACGAGGAACAAGACAAGAACATCTAGAATATGCCATTCCCTTGCCTCCGTTGCTACAAACCAGGGGTGGGCGTGCGGTCCAAAGTGAAGCTTGACTTCGTTCTTGGCCACATTCTTAATTTTGGACAGAGCACTGCGGGCAACGGGACCACCAATTCCAGACCAATTCTCTTTTATCAGATTTCACTTTTTTTACTTTTTTTGAATCTATGTCTCGGTCGTTCACGTGAGACCAAGCTGACGATCCAAAGGATCAACGATGAAAGGTCGCAGGCGATATATCACTTGTCATTCGTTAAATATCGACCATATGTCTCTATATATACTATCATGATTTGCTAAATCCACTCTCAGAGCTC
>WSTS01000543.1:0-11116 GCA_019627755.1 Serendipita sp. 411 | reverse complement strand
GCTTGAACGCGGAGCAAATGTGAACCAAGAAGGCGGTAAATGGGGAACTGCCCTACAGGCGGCTGCATACCATGACCTATCGTATGTAGAGGCCCTCCTGAAGCACGGTGCAGACCCAAACTTGAAGGGAGGTAGATTTGGTAGTGCACTCAAGGCGGCTAGGAAGAAGGGATTCTCGAGGGTGGCCAAATTATTGATTCAGCATGGTGCCGTTGATGAAGACTGACTGAACAAATTTCTTTTTTGATGTATTTACCCTGTGATCTAATCGCCCTGGCCTGTTCATTCGAGTTACTTGTATTGCCGGCGAATGGGACTTGTCTATTTGTCGTACTGTAGGCTCCAATTCCGACCAAATTTTGCCTGTAAACACTAATGTCTTATTGAAGGAGATTTCTGTGAGGTTTATTCGAGAGAGAGCTAACGCACCGGTCATCGAATGAATGTTTGGCCTTTTGTTTGGCCGACGTGGCGCGACGCGTCTTCGGCTGGGCCATAACTACGACCAGAATCGGACTTGCGGCTATCCATCGATTCCCTCTGAAAGCACGATTAATGACCTGTGGTCAAACTCGGTCTGCGATTTATTCCCAGCACCTCGCCTAAACACATTATTACGATGCTCGACCTATGCGTCTACGCTACTCGGTCAGGGATCGCTGCTGACCCGCTCCGCGTCAGACACTCGAAAAGCACAAGAGGTTCTTCATACTTCCTATCGTCGGCAACCAGGTCAACGTGATATTGAGGAAATGGCCGAACAATCCACGCGATGCTGTCATAGCTGCTGGCAAGGTATTGGGCCTGTTCTTGGAAGGCGCCGGTATGCCACATCAGGTCCCATTAACTGATCGAGCTAGCTACTCTGAAACAGGACGACCCTACTTGCGAAGACATCACACTTCCATCTATCGCCATAAAGCTTGTATGGTTGTCCTGGGAAGGCAGGAGCTGAGTTATCCATGAGCGTCGCTTCTAATTGTATATCTCGACTTTTGGTCCTTTCAGCGTGATGCGTGACGCATGGCCCGGCCATCGGAAGGTGTATGCCATTGTAGGCGGCTGAACACAGTCTCCGTTCTCTGAGACATGGACCCGACAATGGTTTACAGCCCATGCGAGCCAGAGGAAGAGAGCCAGCCCGCAAATAGATGTTTACATTTGGCCTTGGTTTGGTTGATGTGACGAGACTTGTCTTCGACTCGACCATAACTATAGCTACAATCGGATGATTTCTTGCGGCTATCCACTAATTCCCTTAGAAAGCATAATTATCTCAATAAACTGTGGTCGAGTGGTCCCATCTCCCGCCCAAATACTGAGAGTCCTCGTTACTGCACCATCTAGGGGTGAAAATAAACGATGAATGTTAATATACTACAGAACCTTGCATGAAACCAGTGTGAGCTGGTCGTCATAGACACCACTGCATTGTCTTTCCCACTCGTTCAGCATCAGCGAATGGGAGATAATGTCAGGATTCGGATCCAAATATCGAAATAAGGGGAGTCAGGGTCAAAGGTCGAGGCGGGGGCGAGGTCGCGAGGTAAGTCAAGGGATGGCGGAGTCCAAGTCGGAGTGGCTGAGTCGGAGTCGGAGTGGCGGAGTGGGGTGATGAGGGGCTAACACCTACGAGTCTGATTAGACTCTAGGTGGAGGTTGGAGAGGTTGGAGGGTCGAAGCGTCAACCGAGTGCCGAGGGTGCCTCCTCGGCCTCGAAGCGTTCGGGTTGACGGTTAGGAAGCTAAAAGAGGTGGATGGGGATTGAACCAAGAGATGTAGGAGTGGAGAATGAGACTAATGATTCGAACTAGAGATGTATACATGATATCTACGAGTATTTATACTAAAAAATCGAGAACAAGAGGAGACTAAAATAGTAATAAATCGAAAACAAAGTAGCTATACTAAAAACAAGGTCGCACTGTCGAATACAAACGATTCGCTGATTTTGGTGAGTTCAAACGGCGGAGGGCGGGTGCGCGATGCGATGCGAGGTGAGGCCGTCAGCCGGAGCTGTCGGCCTTCATGTCAGAAATCGCGTATAACGATTTCTAAAATGAGGTCGGGTGTGACGGTGCGTCACAGATAATACCGTCGGCCAGGCATAATCGCCAGTGTCTCAAATATAATGAATCGTTTCATTCAATCATAGGCAATCATTTGTGTTTACGCGTTAGAGGAAGTGCCCACTTTCTTCATATATAAAGTGGTCTATTGTAAAGGTTGCGAATTGCGAGCGCGAGTACGAAGACCTTTGGTGAGTGCCAAACGAGAGCTGAGGCCTCACTAGGAGTAAGATGACCGGTTGAAAGTACTATGATTGGTCGGGGGTGGTCGGGTACAAAAGCGCTACCTATTCGAGTACAAAGGAAGGGGGTCTAATAGGTAAAACGAACGGTCTACTCGTGTGAGTATACGATGTAGAATAGACAAATAGCTACCATAGAATATATAGTGGCTATCAAGATGTTTGGGTTCGGAGAAGATGTTCGACGATGGCGACGGGTTGGCCTGGTGAGGCTGGAGAGACGGCGATACACACGACGCAGTGCCGTCGTGAGTATCGATCCGTTACATCTATCAAGCCTGTGCCGCCACCACCTATGGCGGAAGCTATCGGCCTTGGCCTCAGCATCGTCGGTCTCGTTAAACTCAGTGCAACCGTTCTTCAAACCTGTTACGATTACGTTGCAAAAGCAAAGCAAGCTCCAGAAGACGTCCAAAGGGTCATTAGCGAGGTCTCCTCGTTACAAACGATCCTTGAGCAACTCCAGCGCCTTACATCAGACCCAAGCGACGAGAGAATGTCACTCCTGAAATCTTTCGAAGCCCAATCCGGTCCGTTCAAAGCGTGTCACGTCGTCCTCGCGGAGATACAGAAAAAGTTGCAGTCACTCGGGGATGTATCCAGTATCCGAAAACGTCTCTTATTTCCGTTTCAGGGTGCAAAGTTGGACGAGCTTCTTCAGACGCTCGAAAAGCACAAGACAACCTTCCTCCTCGCTCTCGCCGGCGACCAGGCAAAGGTGACTTTGAACATTGAAAAGTCGGTCAATAATGTCAGTGATCAATTGGAAGATATGAAGGCGTCCGAATATCGAAAGGAGGTCTTGCGATGGCTCAAAGGCGCCGACCCTACGACAAACCACAATGCGGCGCGAAAGAAGCATGAACCGGGAACTGGGGAGTGGTTATTGGACTCAGAGGAGTTCAGAGTCTGGATGCAGGAAGCTCGGAAGATCATGTGGCTTAATGGAATACCCGGAGCAGGGAAGACAGTTCTGAGGTAAGTGACATTTTGCGCCGTTAGACAGAGGATTGAAAGATGTACAGCTCTATCGTTATCGATTACCTCATATCCGAATGCAAAAATAACGCGGAAGGTCGTATCGCCTACTACTATTTCGATTTCGGAGACCACGGAAAACAGACAGCGAGTGGCTGTCTCAGGTCGCTCACTCATCAACTATGTGAACAATCCAAAGAACTCCCAGGAGTAGTCAAGGACTTATATACGGAGTGTAAGAGCGGAACACCGAGCCTGCCCCAACTGACGACCACACTCATCGATATTTTCAACGATGAATTCAAGCACTTTATCGTCATTGATGCGCTAGACGAGTGTATGGAAGAGGAAGGAGAACATCAGCGAGAGCTCTTCTTCGAAGCTCTGCAAGAAATCACCTCCTCCACGACTGGTCGATACTCTATCTTCATTGCTAGTCGACCAGAAGTTGATATCAGCCGCAACCTAACCGATTTAGGCGCAGTCAATTTCAGTATACAACACAATTTGGTCGATGTGGATATTCGTTCGCATGTCCAAGCATGCTTGGAGAAGGAAGCGAGGTTCAAGAAGTGGCCAGCCCCAGTGAAGACTCAGATCGAAGATAGACTGGCATCCGGTGCCAATGGAATGTATGTCAATCCTCTTCTACATCGTACTTATTGTAACACGTTCATTACACTAGGTTTCGTTGGGCCGTGTGTCAGTTGGACTCCCTGAAGCGATGTCTGAAACCAGCAAATGCAATACGTGAGCTTGAAACATTGCCGAAGACGCTAGACGATACCTACGCGAGAATACTCAAGCGAATCTCATCTGTATATGAGAGAGAAATGAAAGCGGTCCTCATACTCCTTGCCTTCTCAAACAGGCCTATGACGATCCAGGAGGTTGCAGAGGCAACGGCAGTGAACGTCGAGGACAGATTGTTCTCAACTGAAGAGAGATTTTCCGACCCATACGACATGCTAGAACTTTGTTCAAGCCTTGTGTCGTTGTCCGATCCAACCTCGAAGTCCGTCATGAGCCGTGAGAGAGTAAATATGGTTAACTGGGGGCCAGATATTAAGGTCATTCAGTTTGCCCACTCCTCTGTGAAAGAGTATATTCTTTCCGAGAGGGCTCAAATAGCGATACCCGCTCCACTCCGCATCAATGCTCCAATGAGCCACCAATATATCACAGAGCTATCCTTGATATATCTCCTGGATTTCAATGATGGAAAACCAACCATCATATTCGACCACGAAACGTACCCACTTCTCACGTATGCCGCGCTCTATTGGATGGAACATCTTAGCTCGATGCGAGAAAGCGATCAGGCCAATATTGAAGATCTACTTCTCCGACTTTTCGATCCCGACGACCCGAGCAACTTAATGAACTGTCTCAACCTTTACGATCCAACTTCATCTTTCCGTTTTCGTGCATACGGAACCCGGTCAATCGGTTTTACAAGACACCGTAATAAACAAGATTTCGAAACACCTCTTTATTACGCTTCGTACTATGGTCTCCTTCCCATCGTAGACTCTCTGTTGGGGAAATCGGTCGAGCGGACGAGATCCAAAGAGGAATTAGGGACGGCCCTCGAAGCTGCAGCCTCCGGTGGCTATGTGGCTGTAGCCAAGCGACTGTTAGACGAGGGCGCCGATCCCAATGCTCCCTGCAGACGATTCTATAGACCATTGCAAGCGGCTGCATCCAGTGGAAGTTTGGAGACAGTGAAACTACTCTTGGAAGGAGGGGCAGATGTCCACGCCAGGGGTGGGGAATGGGGCTCCGCTCTGCACTTGGCTGCTAAACAAGGCAACGCTGAAGTCGTGCAACTGTTGGTCGACAACGGTCACGATGTTAACCCATGGGTAGAGGTGTATGGCACCGCCCTCGCCACCGCTGCACAATACGGCAACGACAATGCAGCGTTAACCCTTTTGAAGAACGGTGCTGATCCCAACTTCCGAAGTGGAACTGGGTTATTGGTTATGGCTTGCAGGTACCTAAGAGTTGATTCAGTACGCGCATTTCTTGATGCTGGTGCTGCGATCAAGTTAGAATCTGGGAGGGAGACCGCCCTACATGCGGCAGCAAAGAGGGGGGAGCTACCTATAATTCAGCTTTTGATAGAGAGAGGAGCGGATATCAACGCGCCGGGAGGTGCTTATGGTACTCCCCTTACAGCTGTAATCCAGTCAGGAAACCAAGCAGCCTTCCAGTTCATGTTGGATAATGGGGCAGATATCCATGACCGAGGGACTGAATCGAACTGTCCTATTGATCAGGCGATTTGGTGTGGCAACCTTCAAGCCGCCGACCAGCTTCTCGAATTGGGCGGCAGATTTGGAGACGAAGCGTTGGAAGCAGCATTACAGTCTCATTTGAAGGAGTATTTGGTCAAGATATTATTGGATAAAGGGGCCGACCCAAATGCGCCACACAAAACAAAAGGGAATATGCTCCAGTACGCCATCATTCGCTCAGAAGAGCAAGCAGTTCGCTGGTTATTAGAGGCTGGAGCGGACGTTAACGCCGTAGAGGGAGAGTACGGGACCGCCCTTCAAGCCGCTGCAACCCACGACAAAGAGCCTATCGTCCGTCTTCTGCTTCAGTACGGAGCCAACGTGAACACATCCTGTGGTAGATATGGAAACGCACTTCAAGCTGCTGCCATGAAGAGAAGTCTACCAGTCGTTCAGCTTTTACTCGACCATGGCGCTGATGTTAACGTACGAGGTGGAATGTACGAGACCGCCCTCCAAGCGGGAGCTATGGTAGGAGAAGAGGAAGTAGTAAAACTCCTTCTCAATAGTGGGGCTGATGTCAATATTTTCGGAGGCAAGTATCGAACTGCCTTACAAGCGGCCGCTACCAAGGGGTACGAGAATATTGTGAAGTTGTTGCTGGCAGCCGGGGCAGACATCAATGTTGCAGCAATTAGCGAACATGCCACAACCGACAGCAATCCCAACATAAAAGTCAAATCCACCATTGAGGTAGCGGCTCTCAGCGGAAATATCGAGGTTGTCCGGCTACTACTAGAACACGGCTTAGATATTAATGCAGACAGCGAATCGTGTGCCGCCGCTCTTTCAAATGCAGCTCGCCTATCCACTACCGCAATGCTCGACTTCCTTATCGCTAAAAATGTAGACGTAAGGTCGTACGGCAGCAGGGCCATCTATTCCGCAACGGACATGCAACGAGTGAATAATTTGAAACTCCTCCTCGCTCACAGCGCAGACGTCAATCTTCCTGGCGGGAGACTAGGTTCCGCCCTCCAAGTGAGCATCAATTACAATCGATGGGACATCATGTCGCTGTTACTTGAATCTGGCGCAGATGTCAACTTTCAAGGTGGAGAATATGGTACAGCTCTCCAACAGGCCATTGAGTCTGGCTCAAAGCCAATGGCAATGGAACTCTTGAGAAGGGGGGCAAAGGTCAACGTAACAGCTGGCAAATGGGGCAGTGCACTTGCAATTGCTTCTTGCAGGGGAGATGAAGAGATGTTTCATGAGCTGCTGCGACGAGGGGCAGACATCAACCTTACGTATGGCCATTACGGCAACCCTCTTCAGGCAGCAATTCGAGGAAACTATTACAACTTAGCCAATGAGCTACTCGACCGCGGTGCGGAACCCACTATTGGGACCAAATACAAAACGGCTTTGATAGCTGCCGCTGGATACGGTAAAACCGGTCAACTTGAACTAATCAAGCGCCTGATCTCGCTTGGAGTGGACATCGAGGCAGTCGATGAACCTCAGTCGGAGGATTCCCGTAGTACCCTAGATATGACGGCCCTTCAACACGCTGCCTATACAGGAAACGAGTCTGTCGCTCATCTTCTCCTCGAGGCTGGTGCCAATGTCAACACTCATGCAGGTACTTATGGTCATGCTCTTCAAATTGCGTCCATGGAAGGGAAGCATGCTATGGTTCTCCTGCTTCTAAAGAAAGGAGCCAATGTGAACGCTGTGGGAGGAAAATATGGCACTGCCCTCCAGGCAGCGGCTGACAACGCACATAATGCTGTCATGGAATCTCTTCTTCAAAGAGGTGCAGATGTGAATGTGGAAGGAGGGCGTTACGGTTCACCACTTCAGGCGGCATGCCGGCGTGGTCACCTTCATAGCGTCCAGCTCCTCCTGGAACGAGGTGCCAAAGTCAACAGGAGTATAGGTTACTATGGCAGTGCCCTTCATGCTGCTGCAAAGCAGGGGAGCCTTGAAATTGTCAAGATATTGCTCGAGCAAGGAGCAGATGTCAATCTCTTGGGTGGAAAACATGGTAGTGCGCTCCAAGCAGCATGCTGTTATCATATAGGTGGCATAGAAGGCGTGCAGGTGATTGAGCTATTGCTTGAACGCGGGGCAAATGTACATCAAGAAGGCGGGAAATGGGGAACTGCGTTACAAGCAGCCGCATACCACCACCAATCGTATGTAGAGATTCTCCTGCACCATGGTGCAGATCCAAATTTGGGGGGAGGAAGGTTTAGCAGTCCACTAGAAGCAGCTAGGAGGAAGGGATTTTTGAGGGTGGCCAAACTTTTGATTCAGCATGGCGCCATAGAGAAGAACTAGTAGGGTCTTACTTTTTTTCTTGTACTGATGTTACCTCAGACTGTTTTTTGGTTCATATGCATCGGCTAATAGTATTCATTTACTCCGAACTTTCCTGAAGGAATAGATATTGCATAAGGAATGGCTAATGAAAGGGTGGAAAATACATAGATAGGTTTTTGGATCACATTGTTGTTCGAATTACATTATACGCTGTGGTATCCTTCATTCCACGGAAATTAACTCGATGAGTTTTCTTGTATTCTCGATATTAAATTGGTTTATTCGAGCTATTTCGGGCTTGTCCTAGGAAAATGGCTCCATTTTGTTGATCTCTCCCGTCGACCCGCCTGTCACAACGGTATTACGGCTTTCAAATCATCACAGTCATCGCACATACTCATAATTACAGTTTTTCGAAGTATATGTTTATTGTTGTGACAATTTCTTGTCTTGGAGGAACCGTCTCAGGGGAATGCGGACTTCTCCACTGCCGCCCCCCCAGTATACTCACTTGGTAGATATCATCACACGATCGCGATATCTAATTCGGTCGATAATACAAAGGCAAAATCCTTCTGGGAACAGTAGACGAGCCTCTCTGTGAGTCAATTTTCAAGCCATCAGCTACGTCGTTGCCAAATTCAAATGACTTTGGTGATATTCCTGTCGTGGTCCATATCAAAGTATTTTCCTCTTGTTCAATCCTCCGGTTTTGACGCTATCCACCGCAGTCCTTCCTCGATCGGTCGCCCGCACATAGTGAAAGAGAAAGTATTATAGAAGAGGCACAAAGAAGCACGATAAATAATAAATATGTGTTTATTCTCCAGATCACATAAATATATCGATGACTCGATGACTAAATTACCAGAGGGTAGTCCATAGATGGTGCCATAACTCTCATTCTCCAGGAGCAGCGCCTATCCTGAGTGCATGCTCTATTGGCTGAGGTGGGGTTGTAACTGGGTGAGCTTGTTTTCTGCATTTGTTCTATGGAATGCAGCCTCTCGCATTGCCGCGTCTGCCTCGCCTTGATACCTGTCTCCTTTCCTCGTCCCTTCGTGTTGATCTGCCTTTTCCTGCCTGCCGAGAGCCACATTTCGAGAGGTCTGGGCTCTATTCATGTCGTGATGATAATTACCTGCTAGATTCTCGAGGCCTGCTTCTTGTCTGTATGCATCAGCCTGGTTCAATTCCTTCTGCGCATGAGCCCGATGCGAAGCACCAGATAGACCGTCTGCCTCTGCCTCTTGAGCATGCCGCAGGCTTGTATCATGCGCATTCTCATGTTGTTGGGCGAGGTTGTTCAGCGCGTCGCGGTTAGCGTGATGGGCGACAGCTTGTTGTGCATGTTGCTGAGCAGTAAGAGGTCCCTGAGTGACGGATACACGTTTTTCTAGGTGAAGTTGATGAGGCTCCTGAGATTCGTTCAGCGTCAGGGCGAGAGTGGTCTGCTTCAACCCATGTGTAGGTTCAACTGCAACGTCGTGAGAAGAAGCGGTATCACTGCTATGATTGGCCATTAGTCAAATAGAAAGATGGCAAAAGATGGAGGTAATTACCCTGGGAGAGGCGCAGCAAATGCAAATTGAGTGGAAGTGAGGGCGAGGAGGGTGGCAAAGACAGAAGTGAAGCGCATGCTGGATCGTAAATGTTACGAAAAGTGTTCTCGAAAGTTTATAATGATAAAATGAAAAAGGTGTGATATGTTGCAGAGAAGATGTGAGAACGAAGCGAGTGATGGAGAAAGAAAGGGGAGAAACCAGTTCTGGAGAACTAGACACAAACAATCGGCCTGCTTTTATAGCTTTGACCATCAAAATCGAGAGTATAGATGGGAAAAGAGAACGTGTAGGCTCATCTACCCAGTAATTAGCGCCATGCCCGACTTGGCCAAAGGCAATGAGGATGAAACGCATGGATACGTTTCAATCCGACAATAGAACTGCATTTGGTCAGTTGAATACATTGTACCTGATCCCAGTGCTTCACCCGATGCAGGTGAACACAAATGCTGGACCCGTCAAACTGGATAGCCAGCGCCTCTCTTCAATAGACGATCGATTGTTCCAATTGGCTATGTATCTGGGTAGCGCTTACACGATGGAGGAAAAGAAAGGAGGATAGCGCGACCTCGAGCTCGAGCGGTATTGGAGTCGACTGATGGCAGTTCACACAGCAACCAGAGACTGAGGAGGGCGCTTGAACTTCTTTGGGCTTCTCTGGTGATAATCCTGAACTACTGGAGTCGTACAGCCCATGAGCAGAGCAAATCCCGGCTCGAGTGACAGTTAGCCGCCTATTGAGTTCGGTCACTGTTGGCGAAGTCAAATTAGTCCCTCGAATGATAAGCGCCAACGTGCTCACCGTGCACCGCACGACTAACTACAATCAATCGGAAATCAATAATGGATTGGTGTGAAAATCTGGTGGCATCCCAGCATCTTCCGAAGCAACCGGTCAGGTCCAATCATTTCATCTGTGAGGGCGTTATTGGATTCGTGATTATTACTAGTGCGGTGACAGGGCAATGACACTGCAAATTGATATCGAATTCTTAAGCGCTTCCTCCATCAGCCATCAATCCCCGTTTTCCGATCTGACGAAACCGAAGAGGTGGAGATCTCAAATGCCTGTATATTGATTTACGCGGCGGTAATCTGCTTTTTTCTTCTCATGAATGTACTTTTCCCCCCGTATCGGACCTAATATCCCCAGTCTCGACCTGCTGTTGATATCTCTCGCCCACCCACCCAGACCATCGACCTCTTCCCTCTCACACGATGAGACGGTTCCTCTCCACAATAGCCCCCGTATTTGCCTCTTCCACAACCTGAACCCATCGTTCCCCTCCTCGAACGGACTAAACGTCGCACAAGGCGAGGAGCAAGGTTTATAATCACCCATCGAGCATTTCTTGAAGCTTCGTAGCAGGTTTTTCATCGTTCGCCTCGCATTATAAGTCAATGCTGATCAAGGTGTGGTACGTATTAGGTAGATTACAGTGCATATTTTCCATAAATGCTGATAGGTGCATGAAGTTCTCGTTCCCTAATGCTCCCCCGAGATCCCGTGGAGGGAGAACGTACGATCGAAATACCTAAGAGACGTTCTATTATCCACTATTAGCATACAGTAGGCTATCGGAAACCTTTAGGTCCATCGGTAAACAAGCGCCGTTTCTCAATCTAAGGTTGGTCATAGACTGCCTCTCCAATATCCCGTTGGGTAGTTGACTTCCTACCTACTGTGTTCGCAC
>WSTS01000054.1:31629-44250 GCA_019627755.1 Serendipita sp. 411 | reverse complement strand
TCGTTCGCTCGTCCCAACTCGATCATTGATTGAAGCATGGCCTGTACTCTTGGAAGACCCATAAATGTCGCCTGAAAGTATTCTTGATCTGTTATTAGGTCTTCCAAATCCTGTCGCCTTTTTGTTCTCGTCAGTATACAGAGTAGCTCAGTAACAACAATAGACACGTACGATAAATCTACGAGTTCTGGAAAGTCTGTTAGGAATTGTGTGGCCATACTTCCTTCTCGATATTCAGGATGCGGTACCAAGGTTGTGTCCGGCGCCAACTTGAACTTCGCCACATCCATCATGGACTTTATAATGGCAAACACTGGACAACCGCCGACGGGGGAGAAATTAAAAGAGATCATTCAAGGGCCATCTGATATTGAATGGAGGTCTGCATCATACTATCCTTTGGATAACTACCTAGCTGAGCGCCCAACTCCAGATACGAGATGCGAAGGGAATGTCAGGAGATCATACCTGGCTTGCTATTGGGACCTTTTCTTGTCTCAAAGAACCTGGAGAAGCTCAAGCAGCTTCGAGTTACGCATATGTACGTTCTGGATACTCTGTTGAGGCTGGAATGATTGCTCATGCCTTTATCCCCCTCTCGATGATCTATAGCGTGTGTATTAGGGATGCGTCCGAAGCGTTTTCAGTGAAACCACGGTTTCCGGACCAGTTTGTCTATCTCACGCTCGATGTCAAAGACACCGAAGATCAGAATCTAATCAGCCTCTTTCCTGGGTGCGTATGGATGGCATGCTTCCATATAAACTACTGACTAGGACTGTAAAGTGCAAGAAACTTCATATATAGTGCGATCAATGCCGGAGGTCAGGTTCTCGTTCATTGTAACGGTACGTTTACGCGTTTATCACGCGTTCTACCTTATCGGATCGAGTAGCAGGTATCTCACCTTCGTTCCGGATTAGGTGGAATCAGCCTGTCGCCTGCCTTTGTGGTCATGTTCGTGATGGAACATTTCCAGTTATCGTGCGAAGATGCCCTACATCTCGTTCAGAATAGAAGATACTGCATATCACCTAATGGCGGGTTTTTGGTTCAGATAAAGGTGAGCCTCCTCTGCCCCCCTGGGTGAGCGGCTATAGCTGACTCCACTCGTCTCATAGGAATACGAAGCAATCTATCGTGCATCTCTCGCTGTTGCAAGTGCACCAGCGGGCCAATCTCGGGCAAACAGACGGAAGCGTGACGATGAGGACGAGGAAGAGGAAGAGTAAGTACATCGGGTCGTCATAAAGGCTTCCAGTCTGATAAAGTGTGCTAGATCGAGAAACAAGAGGGTGCAACATGAAGAGATATCCCAAGCGCTATATTATGATAGTATGATGAGTTAATATCTCATTTCGTCCAGGATCTTTCAGTTGCATGTCTTATTACTACTGTGTTCTTGTATTATAGCTGTTTTGGGGCTCGATTCCTTTTAATATCAGGCGTAGAGGTATCTCGATCGTGGAAGTAAATGAGTGCTGGTGTATTCTGCCATAAATAAAAGGTCAAGGGCGATTATAGGATCTTTATCTTTGCCTTTTCCTTCTCTTGCATAACTCGCTTGGCGTGAACGTCTGCCGGAAGGTCTCAGAACAATCGATCCAGTAATTCGATTTTACATACCTCTTCGCTTGACCCATGCCTCAACGCCAATGCCAGCGAACACGACAGCCGCGCCACCCCATTGACCTAATGTCAACTTGTGGTTGTAGACGACGACAGAAAGGATCATAGTGAATAGCTTTCGAGTCAAAGTGATCATACTGGGAACATTTTGGTCAATGAATGTATATCCATCGTTGTAGACACGTACACCAATGTCAGGGAACCAAAGTGTTGCAACGTCTCAAAGATGAAGAGTTGACCCAATGATCCAGTCAAGGCGAATTGAGCCAAGGGTGTCCGGACACTTGGGTGGAGCTTGATGAAATCAAGAACGATTTTGAGCTCAGATTTGGATGAGTTCGAGGGGTGAATAACTGGGATATTCGGGAGTGGAAGGACCGAAAGGACAGAAGTAATGACGGTCGAAGTGAGATTGATGAAGAACATCATTTGCTGTCCGTTGACTTTGTATTTCGCAAAGATTTCGTCTTGAGTAGAGTTGATAGCCCCATCAAGTGCAAGATTGATCAAGAGGTAGGTCATGCCGAGCAGCCCGTTCTTAGTCAACTCCGAGTCTCCACCTACTTTATGTTTCTTAGAACTCCCTTCGTTTGAGAATCCCATAAACATAGTGATGCCGACTGTCACCATGAACACTACTAGATACTTGTGGGGGGCGAACTTCCGCCTATAGAGGAGGACGTTCATGATCATTACCGGTACGAGCTTGCATGATTTACCGAGTACCATAGTTGGATATGAGATATGGGCCAAAGCGGCGAAACCGAAAGGTGCCGCTAATGTGATAAGGAGCGAGCATTGGAAGTAGACTTTGATAAGCGCTTTTGTACGCTCGGTGAATGAACTTCCTTTTTTATGGTGGTCTACATGGTTTCCATTCTGACCGACACCATTGGCGACACCGTTTGATTTGCTGGCTGAATGCTCGGCCTCTAAACCGATGAGGGATAGGAAGGACTGTCCTGGTTTCCGTCGAACCAATAGATATATCAATGAAGATATTGTACTAGCTGCGCTTTGGCAGGTACCAATGAAAAGTGCGGACTTGAACCGCGCGTCAGGCGAACCGTCGATGGAAGGGAATGGCACGGCCACTAGGATAATACATTAGGAGTTTGTTCCTCTCTGTAGATCGTATACATACATCGTTCTTGAGCGATGGCCCACAACTAGTCATATTTAAGATTAGTCGGAAAGTTTACAGCTAATGTTTGGTGCTTACCAGGAACATGGAATAGACGCCAACGACGCATATGAAGAGTCTATAAACGGCATTAGAAGATGTTCCAAATGGTCTACTAGATTTACAGACCTGAGGAATGACATGGCGGGGAACAAGGGTGGTAGCTGAGCTGGCAAAGTGGCTGGTCCCGCTTGTCGTTTGGCTCCGAAATTCTTCTGGACCTGACTGTCTGCCACCCTGATGGCTTCAAACGCGACATTTACGAGAAATATCACCGCAAGTGGCCATGTAGATCACGGGAAAACGACCTACATCGATTCGCTCTTAGCCGCGAACAACATCATCTCCAGTCGTCTCGCCGGTATGGGTCTTGAAACTCTCCTTTCTGGTATGCTTACACTGACATAGAGAAAATGATTAGGCAAAATAAGATATCTGGATAGTCGAGAAGATGAGCAAGAGCGAGGAATCACTATGGAGTCCAGCGCTGTATCACTAAGATTCAGCTCGGGAACGGCATCTGGCACAAACTCTGGAACTGCTACACCAACAAGTGCTCTTAGCACTGTTTATACAGTAAATCTGATTGATACACCTGGTCACGTCGATTTCTCCAGCGAAGTCTCGATTTCATCCCGGCTTTGCGATGGAACTCTGGTTCTGGTTGATGTCGTAGAAGGGGTTTGCACACAGGCGAGTTACAGAAACAGCTCGTTTCCTTGAACTAATCTTGATTATATAATCCAGACGATTTCTGTCTTGCGGCAGGCGAGGGCTGAGAGAATGAAACCCATTCTCATTCTGAACAAATTTGATCGGTTGATCACCGAGCTCCAACTTACTCCAGTTGAAGCATATCACCACCTTGCTCAACTCATAGAGCAGGTAAACGCGGTGATGGGTAGCTTTTTCGCCAGCGAACGATTGGAAGATGATCTTCGTTGGAGAGAAGAACGGGAGCGAAGACTCGAAGCTCGGAAGCAGGCTGCTGCTATCTCGGATCAACCAGCAGAGGGATTGGATCAAACCATCTTGGAGTTTCAAGAAAAGGATGACGAGGATATCTATTTCTCTCCTGAACGAGGCAATGTCATTTTCGCTTCCGCTATAGACGGATGGGCTTTCCGGATAGGGAAGTTTGCAAGGTTATTTTCAAACAAACTGGGGATCAACGAAGACAACCTGAAGAGGGTTATCTGGGGAGATTACTATATGGATCCAAAAACGAAAAGAGTCATCTCCCAAAAACACTTGAAGGGAAGAAGTCTCAAACCAATATTTGTCCAGTTTGTGTTGGAAAATATCTGGAACGTGTATGACAGCGTCATTACCAATTCGTCAGTGTATTTCCCCTTTGCATCAACATTGGTTGACTAAATTGGATAGAAATCCCGAGAAGGTCAATAAGATCGTCACCGCCCTCAACCTCAGGATATTACCTCGTGATCTAAATTCCAAGAATCATCGACACCTCCTCAATCTCATATTCTCCCAATGGCTACCATTGGCTACTTGTACAATTCAGGCGATCATCGATGTTGTTCCACCACCGAATATCGCACAGCGGACGCGTCTTCCAAAGATCGTATACCCTCAGCTCTCCGAAGAGACACAGGAACCTAAGGACAAAATGGAGGCTGGACTTTGGGCGTGCAGCGCCGATGAGGACTCCTATGTCGTAGCATATATCAGCAAAATGTTCGCGGTACAACGGAAAGAAATGCCAGAATCAAAGAAGCTCAAAGGACGACGCAACGAGGAGAGTGCCGAAGCCCAGCAGAATCCGGAAAACGAAACGCCGCTTGGAGATGAGGACGAAATTCTTCTTGGATTTTCGCGTTTATATTCGGGGCGATTACGCTCTGGAAGCTGGATAGCGGCTGTATTACCGAAATACGACCAACGTAAACCGCTTTCTCACCCAAGGAATGCGAAATATATAGCCACAGTACAGGTCAAAGCGCTTTACACTATGATGGGACGTGAATTGGTCCCCGTGGAAGAAGTGACAGCAGGCAATGTATTTGCCATTGCTGGACTCGAAGGGTTCGTAGGGCGAAGTGCGACATTGTGCTCTCCCTCGGTCCAGGGGTTCGCAGAAGCTCAATCGCTCCAAGAAATATCAAAAATATCGGACTGTTTGATAAACTTAGGGTCGGTTAATCTTCAGGTATGGTCATCTGGATCTATGACTATTGTATTGATGCCTTTCTCAGGTGTCACCGATTGTAAGAGTGGCACTGGAGCCCGCCGAATCCGGTGCGTATTGACATGCTGCATAGATGATAACGTTATTTACCCGTATATTATAGCCGACATGCCCCAAATGATCAAGGGATTAAAATTGCTAAGCCAGGCGGATCCATTTGTCGAAGTGTTCCAACAGCAAACTGGAGAATGGGTCATCCTTGGAGCTGGTGAACTGCATCTCGAGGTGCGTACAGCGTCTATTTCTTCTTTTTGTTCTCATCTGATACATGGCATAAGAGATGTCTCAAAGACCTTCGTGAACGATTTGCAAAAGTCGACATACAAGCTTCCAACCCCATTGTACCTTTCCGTGAAACGGCCGTCAAAGCTCCGGATATGGCAGCTCCGAAGACCGCAAACGCTGCAAGGGGCACGCTGCATGGAATCGCCGCTCATTCACTAGCAACATTCACGGTCCGAGCCGTTCCTATGCCAGAGGCACTAACTACCTTCCTATTGACAAACCAATCGGTTGTTGCGCATCTCGAACGAGTAGCACGGCACGAAGGCCACGACCATATGAAGAAAGGGCATCAGGAAGGTTCTGTGAGACCCGATGGTGCCGAAGCTAGTGGAGCCAGTCAAAACGAGGACTCCGAGGAGATGGATGAACAGATGGCCATTGTACACGGTGAAATCTTACAGAAGCCAAGTGTCCGGACTGAAGAGTTCTGGGACGCACTCATAAAGATCGCCAAGGAGGTCGGCGGAGACTGGGAGAAGAGAATAAACTCTGTGTGGGCATTCGGGCCTAATCGAATCGGACCAAACCTTCTCATTGATTGTCGATCGGAAGGGGAGAGATGGTGAGACCGTCTTTTACTCTTTCGGGTTCTCACGCCAAAACTTCGACAGGCACGATAGACGCACATGCTCGCGCCATGAACCTCCAGAAAACGCCTCTCGGACTAACTTAGAATACGAGTCGAGTCTAGAAGCAGGGTTCCAAATCGCTGCTATGCAGGGACCACTGTGTGCCGAGCCGATGCAAGGAATGGCCTTTATCCTGGAGTCACTGAAGGTAACGGAGCCTGAGGTTCAAGATAATGAAGGTATGCACATACTACCGTTCATACTAATGGCTAATAAAGATACTTCTCAACAGCGCACTCGAAGCGAGCACAGGCTAAAGGTTCTCTCATATCTGGGATGAGAGATGCTTGCAGAAAGGGACTTCTGGACTGGTCCCCTCGTTTGATGCTGGCAATGTATTGCTGTGATATACAAGCGGCGAGTATGTGATTGGGATCTTATTGTTGCTGGCGTGTGCTGATTCTGTGCAGCTGAGGTTTTGGGCAAAGTATACGGCGTCGTTGCACGGCGCAAGGGTCGCATAGTGGCAGAGGATATGAAAGAAGGGACGACATACATCACTGTATCCTCCGTTATCCCGGTCGTAGAAAGCTTCGGTTTTGCGGATGGTGCGTACCTAATCTACTGTATGCAACTTTGGCACTGACTCCCTTTGAAGAAATCCGCAAGAAAACGGCTGGTGCAGCTAGCCCACAGCTGATATTTAGCGGGTATGTTTTCCTTGGCTTGTCAGAAAGGATGCTGACTAAAGACCCAAAAAGATACGAGCTGCTCGACCTTGACCCGTTCTGGGTGCCGACGACAGAGGAAGAACTCGAAGACTTGGGCGAAACAGCAGATCGCGCAAATGTGGCGCGAGGATACATGGATGCCGTTAGGGAACGCAAGGGTATGTTTGTGGATAAAAAGTTGGTGCAGTTTGCCGAAAAGCAGAGGACGTTGAAGCGGTAGTGGTTCAGTCACTCGTTCAAGAGCGATATCGGGGTAACACATCGTGCCTACAAGCCATTTACTCCTTTGATTTGACGTATTGTACCCACATCAGCTCAACGTGGATTGGATTGGATTTGACACTAGAAAAGTAAGCACCAATCTAAACGTAGCCTACATTGGCCGTTCAGCCGTTCATGTTCCGACTGTCTCATTGATGTTAATGAGAGAGAGACGTACCTGTTGGCTTTATATCGCATGACATTCTAGTAAGCTAGCTATACCTTCTAACGGTGTTCACTTCAAGACTGCTATACCCTTTTGAACATTAAACTATATAAATCTATACGTAAAATAGCGAGACGAACGTGCTTCTACCGTAGATCAGCTTGGGTAGCTTCAGGTAGGGAAGGTTGGACTGCGCTAAGATCCACGTTCGACTTTGGTGGGTTTGAGGAACCAGAGTCTTGGACGGCATCCTTATTCCCGTCCACTTCTTGGAGCAATCTGGTCGAGTCTGCTTCGAGCGTGTCCAATTCTACATACTCCCATCGCGTGACCCTCATACCGACACCCGCAATACCGTTGCGTTCCAACCATGCTAGCCAACCGGTTAACAGTTCTGGATTACAGTCCCAAACCTTCACCGCTCTCTTGTGAGTTTTCCGTTCCCAGTTTTCCATTGATTTCTTGTGAATGAATGGACTCCTGAGGACGGTGATCAATGTTCGTTGCGTGGGAAGATGGACCGGTTTGGATACGGGGATACCAAGTCCATACGCGCTATGTTGTACGATATGTGTTTGGAGATCAACGAGATGCGGGAAGTAAGAGCGGAAGTGAAGAGATGCGACGGGTATCGAATGTGTTCGTGGGATTGTCTTGGGGACATCCAATCCGATAGAAGGAGTAGTAGAGAACCATGACTCCCCGGTCATAGCATTTGGTCCTGGTTTCACAAGGGATTTCAGTTTCTCTGTGTCCAGAGCAACTCCAAGCTCTCCGTGGGCCTTGGTATTTGTCGATGAGGGCGTAGTTTTCGTGGTGTTCTCGGCTCCTTCCTGTTGTTCAGACTCGACTTGACGGAGCAAGAGCGAATCGTCTTTTGTTGCGGTCTCCAACAGCTGAGCAAGGTGTTGGCGTTCATTCTTCGTCAACAATTTCCTGTTCGAGCCGATTTGAGTACGGGCTTCTGCGGCCTTTTCGATCCACTGAGTGAGCTCATCTCTTGCCCTCTGTTCGTCATGCACATCAAGTTCTGCTTCCTCTTGCATTGAAATGAGGTCATTGATAGATAGTCCTGCCTCCTTGAGAGCTGCTTCCTCTTCCTGGGAGAGCTCTGGGAGCGTCTTCCTTCCTCTCATCATTGCTCTCGTCGGCGACATTGCACTCTTTCGAATTGCTTTGTCCCATGACATCGAGTTGGGATTCAGGACAAGATCCCGAGGGAGAGATGGGCTTGACCCATCCTCGGATTGGGCGCCAAACTGCTCCTCCACAGCTTCGTCCGCTTCTAGCTCCGCGAGAAGGTGATCCAAATCCTTGCCTTCAGAATCGATGATTCTCTGAAGCAGTGGTTGACCTGCGACAGATAGTCGATCTAGCAAGTCGATCACCCTCTCCGCGGGCGTCATCTTCGAATGTATTTTCTCGAGCTCTGCTATCTTGGAGTTCACCATGTCTTGCCCTTCCTGTCCCTCTCCCGTCGAATCTTCCTTCGCATCGCTGTCTTTCGGAGCTGCAACAAACGAGGTGGCTTCCTCTGACAATTCTACCGCAGCTGGGTTAGTCTGCTGCGAATCAACTGTCGAGACTTTGTTTTCATTTTGCAATGCTTCCAGGGCCTCATTAAGTTTCCCGGCTAGGATGCTATATTCCAAATTCTCCATCTGGTGTTCGTCGACCACTTGGTCGATGAATGTGTCCAGTATGCGTTCTACTTCCTCCGGATCCTCCGAGAATTTGCCCATTTTGCCATTGTTTTCACCATGAAAATCGTTAGCGTAACGACGCCGAGGCAGACGAGCAAGACATTTCGACGTGCTTGCTCTGTATGTATTAGTCCATTGGAGAGTAAGTAAAACGTCAAGTAAATGTTTGTTCCATGAACAGAAAGGCGCGAAAATAATAGGTCACGAATGAAGAGATGGAACAAGTACGGTTGGCGTTTTTTTAAGAGGCCAGAGAGAAAGACATAAAACAAAAGTAGTTAGCATACGCGCTCCAATGTAAGACGTAGATAAGCAGCAAACACATCGCTTATTGGAAAAGCTCGACAAAAGACGCACATTGAGCGCAGCATTGGTCGTGGAGGTGCAACCCGAACCATCTTCTGTAGTGTTCTGACATGCCTAGCAATGATTTGGCCTCTTGAAAATGCCATAGAGCAGCCAAGAACAAGGCCAACGAGCCGTATTGCCCGTGGTCGAAAGAACCAAAAATGAAATTCATACGGCCACCTGCTGGTCACTTGGGCAATGAAGGAATCGGGTCGTAGCTCTTATTTCACGTATGAATAATAATGCACGAGGACAGTGTGGTACTATGTAATATGTAAGAAAGAAAACCTACTTGTTGCGAGCGTCCAATCGTTAGGTCTTTCATTAGGGAAACAGAGAATAGGAAGAACATCGTACTGAATACACTCTCTCATTACTTCTAAATCGTATTAACATTGTTCAATCATATGGTTATCAAGCGCAAACGAGATTTTCTCTGTCCCACTCCCGTAACCTACAATCCTCCTAGATACCTTTCCAATCTCTCTAACTCTCTATCTCCTGAGGCCTCGACTTCTACATCGACGCGGATCATGATACCGGGGCTTTGCATAGCACCCCCATTTCCATATCCTGCACTGTTCAGTGATCGTGGAGAAGGGAGACCTCGCTCACTCTTCTTCAACCGAGTCCCGATGAAAATGGGAGCGAGGAACCTTCCAGATCGTACTTCGACTTTGGTTCCATTCCCCAAATCTGTTTGATGTTCATTTCCGTCGATTCCTGTCGACGACGACGACGGTCCAGCTACAGGGACTGTCTCACTTGCACCGTTGCCATTCGCCACTTGGCCATCACCGTCAGATACTCTAGGCGTACCGTCACCTGGTGTCTCGGGAGGTGTCGTATATACTGTGCCTGTAGGAGCCATCTCGATATCCTGGTTTCGAGAGACTTGGCCGCCTGCACCAGAGTTCTCTCGCAACTCTCTGCACTTGCGCTCCTTTCTCTGCAGCTTCATTTGGTGATACAATGCGAGGAGAGCAGGGTCCAGGGAGAAAAGAACGGCGTTGAAAATACCGACGAGACCATTGAGGGTGTCGAACATCGTGCTGACTTGATCCGGAATATTAGCTGCCGTAGCAGGAGAGACTTTTGTGATCAAGTCGAGGATAACACCAGGAAGGATGCAGATTGTCGGGATAAGGATGTAACCAAGCAAGCGGAACGCCAACGCTCGCATTGCAAGGGACCGTCTCGACAGTGTTGGATGACGATGGTTCACACCAGGAGCTGATGCAGAGTGTCCGGGGCCACCACCGCCATTACTCGAAGCGGTCCCCTTAACGCGGAACCCTTTCTTGATAGGTGTCACTGGCTCCGACTCAAACTCCGACTTGAGCGACAGGTTACCGCCAGCAGTGGATTGTGTCGGAGTATAGAAATTTGTTCCGATGGCTCCCATACCCTGCTGGATCTTGTACTCTTCGACATTGGCGTGATGCACGGCGATGCGGGGTCGACTAGGATGAGGGGAGCTAGCCGAACCGAGACTCTTGGACAAACTGGTCGTGAGCTGGTTCAGCCTCGAAGATCTTGAGAATACTGCATAGATGATGGTGATTGCTGCGACAAAGAGGTAAAGCATCACAGCTAGGCACCAGAATCCGAAAGTCAAAACATATCGAGTAACGACTTTTTGTTGCTGTGATCCATCTGACGCATACCAACAGAGGTCATAACTTGCATCGTAACCATACACTCCCGCACCAAGCGATGGAATACAGATGCAGGCAGCTATGATGATTGGAATGGCGATGTAGTATTTGAGGGTTGACATTCCTGGCCGTTTAGAGAAGACGAAAATGACCTGGGTGTTTAAAGCGATGCAAAAGGAGTAAAAAATGGAGATCAAGGTGGGAAACGCGTAGAAAAAGCCTCCCCAGAATGCACAAGGGAAGCCGCGGGGCAGTTGGGTATATCCGAACAAGTTTATAGTCTGTGATAGCGGGGATATCAGAAACAACCATGGAGTAGTAGTGTGGTCATGCATACATGAAGAACGGCGTCTGCACTTGCCATTGAGACTGCGAGAACGAGCGAAGGGCGTTCCATAATCCTTTTGTTTTTCCGTCGAAAGAAGATATAAGCAGCGATGACGACGAGGCAAGCTGCCAAGGAAAAGGCATTTGTAATTTGTACGGGCAAGTTCTCGGTGGTTGATGCTTCAATATCTGGGGTATTTGTACTATTTGAGGCCGTTTCTGAGAGATTGGAAACCGTAGAATCATCGGATGCATTCTGCTGTGATGATCCATCCATATTAGAGAGGGAGCAAAGTATGCGGGGGCTCGAGTAAAGGGAGTGGGTGAGACACAGTAAAGGACCGAAAGCCTAAGAGGCCGTACAACACAAAAGTAAGCTAGAGTGAGATAGCATCAAAGAATCAGAAACACATACTATTAGAGCGGACGCTTTCCAAGGAGATGATGGGGTGGAGGGGAGAAAGCACCGTCTCAAACTCGCCCCACTCACAGGCCCCTTTGTGGTCCACTGAGAGTGTCTGGACTTTGGAAAACAAGACTTCTTGAACCTGGAAAACAGACGGATAGGTGGTGTTGAAATGTCCATCTGTCCGATTGACGCCACCAAAAAGCGGAGGGTCGCAGAGGCTTAAAAGTGCCGCAAATGAAGTCTCAGAAAGCCATCCGAGGGTACACCGGGCTATCATCAAGCGTGATAAGGGCTTCAATGAACATATTTCTTTTATCCGACATATGGGCGTTGACGAGACTTTCAGGCGACTACGTGAACCGAGTTGAGGTGACCCGACTGGAACGAGTTAGAAGACTCGAGCCAAATGATTTTCATATCTTACTGATACCACGGCACGGTAACCATGTGAGAGGTAAGGGGACGGTAGGGTCGAAGAGAAGCAGTTAACCGGAATTTACCATCCGCGGAGCTAGAAGAAAAAAAAAAGGAATACTCGATACAGATACTAAATACAACACAGTAAAAACTCCTTTTTAGCCATATGGGATCAGTGTGAGTAGATATGTCTACATATTCTCTTCGACCCGACTGAAGAGAATATGTAAGATCGATCCATAGGCGGATCCGTATGGAAAAGTGGACATAAAGGTAGAGGTCTGAAATAGGCTCGCATACGATACCCCTGCATACATTATTCAGTGTCATCACCACCCGCCCTGCGGGCTCCACTTGTTCGGCCTCTTGTTCTGCGTGGCTTCTTGGACGGTCGAGAATTCGTTGCTTCTTCATCATTGCCGCTCGGAGCCTTTTCGATCTCCGCAGGGGAATCGCTTGCAGAATTGTTGAGTCCAGTACTGTAAATGGTTCGTCCCTGCAATCGACCAGGATGAAATGTAGACGTCTCCGCGGCAGCATCAGAAACAGCGGGTTGATTATCTTTGGGCTTGCTTGTAATGTGCTCATGAGAAACTAGTCGGGCTGTGGCTTTACGTGTCGATGCTGAACGTTTGACAGACGAAGTCGGAGACGCGTCGGGCGGTTGTTTGGAGGTTGACTCTAATTTGGCCTGAACTGGAGTCATTGCCGTTGCAGAGTAGGCAG
>WSTS01000054.1:11764-31328 GCA_019627755.1 Serendipita sp. 411 | reverse complement strand
GCCGATTGGTAAACTCGTCGTTGCTGGCATTCCTCTGTGGCTCCGCTTGGAATTTGCAATGGCTCGGGCTTCACGCTGAGAATATGTCTTGATAGACGACACACCCCCGTGAGACGACGGCGCCACAGGTGGATTGATGGTGTTAGAGCCAACTATTTTTGTGGGTCCAAGGAGGGATCTATTGGTGGGGTGAAGTTGATCCTTAATTCGAGAGAGCATTACTTGCGTTGGTTCTGGGTGAATGGCTACTTCATTGGATATTCGACTCTGCTTCGCAACAGAAAGGGAGACAGTCTCTGGAATGATCGTGCTCAAAAAGGACAGAGGCGATGATCTGGATATCGCGGTGGCTGAAGGGAGAGATGGGTGTCAGTCGACGAATCAATGAGAGGTAGCAGATCTGAACGAGGCTAACGAGCAATCAACAGATATGTTCAGAAGGAGATTCCGAATCAATATATAGGGATGTGGAACAAGTGAACCAGGCGATAGGAACAGCTGCAGGATGCACTCACCCATTCTTGGGACTGTTATATCCTGTTCGGTTGCGTTCTCAGAATGGTCAGATGTCGCGCGTGTTATTCTACGCGTCATCTCTTCCTAAATTCCATTAGGTTCGACTGACAGAGCGAAGTTGTTGGAAAACGCGTACAGCGGCTAGAGCCATAACGAAGACGGCCTCTCTGGAAATACGAAGTGACTCGTCTTAGGATGACGCTTTAGCAAACATATGCCGCATAACTTCAATGCTTAAGATACGTACTGTCCATTTTCGCAACGTGGAAAACCCGAGCGAGTGGATATGACGGCTTTCCCCCGTCGGAGAAAGTGGAAGTCGCTGGTTGTGGATCTCGCGCTATTCGGGAGGAAATGCGAGCCTTTTTGGAGGCTTTTGGGGCTGATTTGCTCGGGTGATGATCGCGTAAGGCAGGCTCAGGTTTCTCGCCCTTGAAAGGAGTATGTTTTGCTGAATGATCGTTGGAAGTGTGATCAAGCTGCATTGAAGTCTCTGAGCGTCTCCTTTTCGACGACGAGGGCGACTTGGACGTTGTGGAGGTGGACATGTTTCTGAAGCGGCAGCGAGACTCCTGCCTTGCTTTGTTCTTTCTCTTGGTGCCAGACCTACCTGAGCGTAGAGGGCTGAGCTCGCAGTCACCATCACTAAATAACGAATTATTTGCGACTTCAACGAGTACAAGAAAACTGAGGAGTAAGAGGATACCCTACGTTCGCCAGCCACCAATGCTTCAAGGATCTCTCATTTAGAATGCGAAATCTGACTTTGATGACCGAGATATCGATGGTTTAGGATATAAATCTTCATATCTAGTTCCCAATAGTCGCCCCTTGGAGGTGCTACGAGGATCCAAGGGCAGAAGGGTCCAGGCTAGTCCAGATGCTGGTTAGACAATCTTTCTGGGATAATAGCGATGAGACAAACTGACCTTCCTTTCCGGATAGTCTAATTTTCAGGGCTCCGTCCCGATTGTCCTCGGTGTCTCCGCGTCGGAATAAAGTTTTGTGGCTCAACTCACGCGCTCGAGTTCTGTTAGACGGCCAAATGTTTGACGTGTTAAATCCACAGCGGTGACAGTAACCCCCGGTGTGTGGCTTTCCACCGTATGTCATACAAAACACAACTCGGTCACCTGTAGCGCTCTCAAACTTCTCATGTAAAACACACTCGCCTTTCGGTTCCTATAAAATATAGAGCTACACAGGATTCTCTCAGATGGGACTCTCCCTCCTGTCATCTCCCCTCCCATTCCTTTCACTTCGCCTTCTCAGCCATATTCTCCTCCACCGCTGCCTCGCTCCATTATGACATCAACTACCAACTCGTTTGACGATGTGCAGGCTTCCACCACATCCAATTTACCAGTGCGGATAACCAACAGCATTTCCCTCGTCGCCTGCGTAGCCGTAGTAGTCACCTATTTGCTCTTTCGACGGAAAAACCCTCGCATCATGGAGCGGACATCGCTAGTACTGGCCCTTGCTATGGCTATCTCGGATGGGCTTTTACATGTGAGCAGCTAATCCCTCCAGCGAATTTACGGTGGCTGATTGGCTTAGCTTATCAATCTCTTCGGCTACTCTCAATTGCCCCATAACGCCGTCTGTGCATTTGTTGGGGGCTTTCTGTACGCCTTTCCCACCTTGGTCTCTATTCTCTATAGCGCCTGCATCGGTCTCAACACACAACTCATCTTTGTATTTTCAAAGCGACCAGGAACCTCGATCATCAAATACTATCTCGGAGTTCCTATCCTTTTCGCGCTCCTCGTCTGTGTGCCCGCCTTGGCCACTGGGACATACGGCTACGACGAGAGTTGGGACCTTTGCTGGTATTCTACTGAAAACAAGACGCCCCGACAGGTCCTCATTCGATATATATTCACCTTTGGCTTTTGGTGTCTCTTCACCATCTTTTACCTCGTTTGCGCTGCAACAACCATAATTTTCGCTCTTTTCTCCTCCAGGTCAAAACTCAACCGCCTCGCCTCGAATCTCTCGCAATCTATTTCCACTGGTCAGGCTAGGTCGGTCCCTCATAAGCACGCTTCGAAAGAAACTGCTTCATCGACAGCGGAGGATAAGCGTGTCTCGTTTCTACCAGAGATCTCAGCCACTGGTACCCTCTTCTACCCCCCACAATCTCTTGCATCTGTCGCGATGGAAAGCCCTTCCTCTCAGATGCCTAAGAAGAACGAAACCCTCTCCCGTCGATCTCTCGCGATGCGAGCACTGGCTGTTCGCCTCCTAGGTTACATCACCATCCCGATGATCTGTATACTTCCTGGCGTCATCAAGGATTTGGTGTCGAAGATTGACCCAAGAGCGATCGATCATCTCCCAAGCCAAGTCAGCACGATGTTCGACACGCTCAATGGGTTCGTTGGGTTGTTCAACGCAATCCTCTTTGCGCTTGATCCAGCACTTCTTGCATTGTATCACCAGATACTCGTAGAAAGACGAGAGCGCCGCAACGATCAGGCCACAATCCCACACTCTGATCAAGACCTAGAATCAGGGGATGTATTGTCGGTTCCCTCCACTCCCGGACTTGAGGCTCCATCGCAATACCGCCTTGATGGAACAGGAAAGGTCGAAGTCCGTCCTGGGAAGTATCTCACACCTATCTTCATTGGAGATCGTTGGACAAAGAGAAAGCAACCTCGCGAAGGGCGGGGGATTATTATACGCGTTGACGTAGAGGTAAATAACGACTTGGAACGTTTGGGAGACTACCTGGGAGGACTTTAACCGCACCGCCCGGTAGCATATGGGCTCCCCCAATGAGTGTGACATTAAGCTTTCGTTATAATACTCCAGTTCTAATAGGGCGTCGTCCTTCAAATGTACATTCTTACGCGCATCATTGCCTGTACTTCGAGAATGAAAATAACCAAACCGAAAAGGATTTTCGAGAGTAGCTCCATAAATGACGACAAGATTTAGAATACAAAGTTGGTGATAGTGACAAATAAAGAGGAGGAAATCGGGCCAAATGGCGAGAAAGTAAACTGATGTACCTAATCGTCGATATATACTTTTTGGGAGGAGACACGTCTATTCATATATGGTCTCAGAACCCTGGGAAATCGATCACCTCTTCAGCGCTGATTGTTCGAATCTGATCGTCGTCATCCTCAAATTTAACTCTGTAGGATGTCTTGGCTGCAGCCGGTGCCGACTGTTTATCCGACTGGTTAGAGGATGGCCAAGGAAGGTGTTTAATAAGATGGTGCTTACCCTCGTACCAGAAGCGAGTATATCCTTTGGCGATGCGATCACAGCCGCCTTATAGAACGAGGTAGTGTCTGGAAATAATGCCAATACGGTGCTGCCGGCCTTATACTCTGGATATGCATCTAGATGATTGGGGTCGGAGGAAGGAACGTCCGCAATCGGTAATGGGATCAATGAGTGAATGGTTGTCGTATATTGACTAGATGATATGTAAGTATAGATCTGCCTTTGTTAAATATAGTTTACGTACGGGAGTTCGCCGGTTTCGCTCTCTACATCCTGCACGATGTACCTACTAAAGAGACGTGAATTATTAGTAGATTAAGCGAATTTGACAAATTATGCACTTGTTCTTATTGTCATGTTTGAAGACCGTAGCTAGAATCCATCCATCTTCTTCGTAACCGGCACCTTCTGTGCCTGTAGGCGAAGAAGACGGCTTTCCACTTTTTTCCGATGGCACGCGGAAAGCTACCTTACGGCCTGGTTGTAAAGGTAACTGCTTCTGGATTCGGTTGTGTACCTGCAGAGGTAACGACGGCTGGGCTGACTTCGGTAAATGCAACGTCAGGCCGTTCTGGGACGATGCTGATGTTACACCAGCGCCTGCTTGATTAGAGGATATAGCCGAATGCTGAGAGAGCACGGAATTTGTGGAGGTTTCTCTTGTTCGTTTCGGACGGCCGTCTGCTGAACCGGTCGTAGTGAGAGCAGGATATATGCAAAGGGAATGACTGACCAGAAATAAGTGTTTCCGAAGCTTTGAGCGATAAAAGATGGTCGATTTGAGCTAGTGCTTTGTCGCAGTGTCTACCCCCGCTAGTCAATCGGGACCCGGTGGGACAACCAGAACTAACTTACTCGACTTCCTTTGTAGAACGTTGCTTTATTTCCATCATTGCACTCTTGACTTTGGACCTCGCAGGTTTTAAGTCAGTTGTCGATTGGTCCATAGCGGCGTTGTATTCTGCCTGTAGTTGTTGTATATACTTATTGGCGCGTGCTAAGGTATCGGATACGTCTGGAAGTTTTGCTATCTCAGTCAGAGATGCGTAAGCGGCTTGCCAGGACTGAAGTTGCCCCGCGGCTACTCCGAACCAATATTGGCGTCAGTGTCCTCTAGTGGTATTGAGAATGTCTGTACGCTTCGCTTACATTCTGTTTCAGGAGGTTTTGAGAATGCTTTTCGAGCTGCCATATTCGTGAGGTTGCAAAATTATGAAGTTGAAGTCGCTTCCAACCCAGCCCTTCACTGCATGCACTCGCATGACCGCAGCCACTTGCGCACCACGCTCCGGTCAAGAGAAAAATCCAGAATTAACAAATTTAATCAAGAAAAGGTTTCAAAGCCACGATTTTATATGAAAACTACAGTGACCGACGTAGGAACCGATGATGTACTCCCGAAACAGTATGACCTTTTCAAATTTTTATTCTTGAGACTGCCCTTGAGACTGCCCTGCCGGGCCAAGGTTGCGCACTCTTAAATCGTAAACGACTGCACAGTGTCAATAGTGTTTTTGAGCAGGGATGAAATCGTACCTTCTTCAATGCGTTTAAGGTCGTACTTGAGGCTATCAAAACGGCGCCTTAGAGCGTCGTTCTTGAGGCTCAGCTAGGGAATGAGAGGTTCGGTTTAAGCAGATCGACATTAGGTTCATGTCCTACCATAGAAAAACCAGCAAAAACATCACTAGCGAAACGTTGTATTTTGAATGGCTCTTCAAAATTGCCGAGAGTGACAGAATTGATGGCAAATCGAGACTAGTGGTGATTCAGCGGGAACCGCCACAGTAAAATACGGAAAAACTCGCCAGTTCGTTGATCACGGAGATAATTCCTTGAAGATAATCTTCAGTCTGTATGTGAACCTCATTGTGCCACTCGGGATTCACTGGGATCGATTGTCAATGGGCATGCGAGATACTGTAATCTCTACTCACAACCAAGGCAATCGGAGATATCCTGAATGGAGGATAGCTTTCCGGACCTCAAGTAATCGCTCAAAACGATTATGAAGACGAGGTTTTGAATATGTCGCGCATAGAGGTCCTTCCATCTTCCGAGTCGCAGTTACTGATGCATGCTTTGTTTATTAGAAGGTAGCCCACCTCCAATATTGATGTTTTGGGACGATTTGAGCGATTGTGGCTAATGGTTTTTTACAGCTTTCACGAGCCTGTTCAGTAGAGTTGAGTAGGACGTCCACTGTCATACTTCAGCAACACAGACGATGATTAGGCGACACTTACATTGATCTCTACGCGTAGAGTGAATGCCCGTCAGAGTGGCCATCATGACACGGATCGACTTCTCCATGTCGCTGGCTGCGTCGCGTATTTTCTACAAGGGAGATCTAAGCTGAAACTGGACATGAACATGACTATATCAATAGTGCACCTCCTTCAAAATAGACTCCTCCTCCAGAGTCTCCATGATAATCTCGAGTTCTTTGGGATCCATGGTGGTGGTGGTTGAGGCTGACCCTGTGCAAAGCAAGTTGCTTCCCGACTATTGAGACTCGATGCCACCGAATCCATAAACTTGACGACAATGACTTCGAATACAACAGAATCGTTCAATGAAGCGAGAATCTCATCCGTAATCGGTCGACTCAAGGCAGGGGAAGTACGGAAGGACATACTAGAGGAAAATGAGCTTTTTGAGCGTTTTCTTGATCCTGAGCGGAACCCTCAAGCCACTCATTGGTACTGTAGTAGAGCCACAAGTTTGTTACATGATGTAGCAACATACTCTCAAGCATGGCTGGTAGCCAATAACCCTCAGCGCGTGACACGCTGGAAAAAGCAGCACTCGAATCTCATGGACACCTGCCCGGATTGCGTGAAATCCATGGAAGATGCTCTCTTGGAGTCACAGTTTACGTACGCTACGCTTTTGTTTCCCTGTCACGATTTACATATCGACTCGTAGGTTCCTCTCAGCTTACAGACCCGACAAAGTATCGGCATTCATGAAAATTCACTTAGAATGGAATGTAGAAAGGATATATCAACATTTTCTACAATCACCAGCGAACGGGACCCTGAACGATCTCCCGCCTGCGGTATCTTATCACATTTTTTATAACCCTGGAATTCTTTCACACAGAAAGATATGGTCCCTTGCTTGCAGCAGATTACCGTCTAGTCAAATCAAAAGTTGGCCAAGCGCATTTCCAGCTGGACTCATCCTTTTACTATACCAGTCAGACACAATCAGCCGCTGGTCAACTATGCAAATGGACTCTATGCCACCTCCTGTATCGGAGGAAAGTGCTCCGAGAGATTCTCATCGTCAACGCGCCCTCCAGAGCCTCTTGGTCGCTTTGGCCAACAGTTCTGGAAATGGGATTGTCATCTCTGACAGTGTCGCATTCTCCGAAGTATTCGAAAACGTGACTTCGCTTCTCTTATGGACCAGCATGCCCACGATTCTGCCCCTATTTCCCGAAATATCGAGGATACGGGTCCGGATACCAAGTGGTGCCCTTGAGCAAGGTGGTAACCAAAGTCTGCTGATGATCATAATTACACATCTTTCTCGGAGTGACAGAGGTCAGTAGTTTTCGCCGGCTGAGCATTCAACTTATACAAGGGCAGTGTTCGAACCGGTTCAACGAACCTTCGAAACATTTCTGAAGCAATTGGGCCCGAAAGCGTGGATGGATCAACCTCAAAACCTTCCACTCGTAGCCTTGAGTGCAATCAAGGAAAACAAGCGAGTTTTTTCTTCGGATAGCCGGTCTTCGGGATCTAGCCTTGAGTGGATCCAGCCTTTTTTGGAAACCGTCATAGGGTCGAGTGTGTATAACGACGTGTTGCATCGAATATTCCAAATGTTTGCCCAGGAGGCTCAGCACCAACAACGAGATGAAAGCCGTTCTGCGATGTTTGCGCACTTCCTCACGGTATGCGCCTTCTATACCACTTATACGCTAACTGAATCTTACAAGGCTTTAGAAGAAGCCCACAAGCTGCCGTCCTCAAGCACGATCGACCACAAGCAAGCCATAATCGAAGCAACCAAGGTCCATATTGACATGGTCATTGCAGTAGCCTTTGAAAAGCTTTTTGATCAGCAACAATGGGCCACTGCTCGCCTACAAACGAGACGATTCCTTGCCGAGCTACTCAAGCACGATGTTCGCCAGATTCAGTCAGCCCTTTTCCGTATCTCGGAAGCAGGGAGCGATGTCAAGGAGCCACCTCCGACAATATCGACATCCTACACCACCATCTGGAGCCGTCTCCGTGCTGCTTTGCGGCCAGATGACCTTGAGGGTCACATGTTCTTCATCGAATTGATGTCGTATTCATCGCAGCTATCCGTAATGTGGTCGCAGGAGAGCTTGAATAGCAGACCGGAGGCTATAGGTATCAAACTTCGCGAAATAGAGGGGCTCATTCAGAACATGCACGATGGGTTCGATGAATGCATGCTCAAGCTCATCAACGCGGGCGATCCTTCCGCACTTGCGGTCATGACCAACCGCAGAGACATTGTTTCAAATCTTATCCCACTTTTCATTTCTCCCAGCTCAATCTTAGTGGAAGGAGCGCAAACGCTCATCGTTCAGATCCATAATGTCGATGGTCGATCCGAGTGCTTCCGAGTACTTCTGGAAAAGCAGTCCGACGGATCTGTAGAGGGGATGGTTAACCACTTGCGAACCGTCCTCTCTACTATTTCCAAATATCCAGCGGTCTCTGTAGCCCAAACCTTGGTTGTTTGCTACTCAGATGTTTTGGACGTGCTGTGCACGAGGGGAAGTGGTCTTCTATTCGACCAGAGCTTCAAAGCAAAGAATAAGCAGATAGCAAAGATTTTACCTCTGCTTTGGAAGCATATGTGTCAAGTTGCCGGTAATATCATCGAGAAAACGCCAAGTTGGTCTCAACTTTTCCATCCCAGTAAAATGATACCTTGGATGAATGATGCGCTCATATTCGCAAATAAATTGGTAGAACAACGCAATATATTCGAGTCAGCGGCGCTCGCTTCTCAAGATGACAAGCAAACTGGTAGCAGAGGAGACATAGTGCTGGATTTAGAGGCCATTCTGAGCCCGCTTCTCTCATGGCTCAGGCTTAGCAATCAAGAGCTACTCGACCGTTCATACGACCTCCTTCTGACCATGATCGACGCATTCCATCAAACGGAGCGAAGACCAGACCAAAGGACACTAGATAAGTTCAAAGGAACAATTAAAAAGTGGCTTGACGCTTCCTCCGTGGTGTCACAGGAGAATAATAAATACACTAAACTCGGTTCAGATCGCCTAGGCACGTTGCTAAAACGCATCGGTCGGCTTGATGGTGATGAAGACTCCGACGTGGAGTTTATTAGTCAGAGCTTTTCTCCTCGCAGGCCGACTCAACTACCTACTAGGGTACAAGATCCGAAATTCCCATCTATCCGCTCGTTCCACACAAATACAGTCGAATCAAAGTCCCTGGGAAATGGTGCCATTCCCAAATCACAACCTCCGGAAAGCGCAAGGACAGGAGGAGTCCCAAAGCGCGGTTCCTCCCATGCGGCCGGTTTGGATAAGGAGATGGTTCAGAGTGCGATACGGGAACGGAAAGAAGCGAAAGCTGCTAAAAACCGAGCTACTAAACCAGTGGCTGCCATGAAGCAAAGCTCTCCCTCTTCATCTGAAGAGGAGTCTGACGATGATGGAGAGGCAGGCTTGGCCCCGCTTTCAACACTTGGAAAAATCCCCACCAAGGCTCCTCCCAAAGGACGGAGATCGGCCATCCTCCTTAATGGACTAGGTGGATCAAAACGAGGAACCATTGCTCAAGCGGAAGCAAAGACCGTCCATAAATATCAAACCCGGTTTATTCCAGATTTAACACCGCTTCATCGTATCATCCTGAGCTGGGACTATGATCACATTGGGCCTGAACCTCCAACCATCGGCGGTCCTTTGAACCTGAAGGCTGTCCCTGACCTTTTCACTTCACATCGTCACTATCTAGACGTCTTCCATCCTCTTCTCATTCTGGAATGTTGGAACTCAATGGTCAAATCAAAAGAAGAGCTTCTGGAGAAGGCTAAATGCACGCTAGCTGGCAAGGTGCACGCCGACTTTTGGGTAGAACTCGACGTTACAATCGAACAGTCGGTCACAAACAATTGGAACTTGGCAGAAACCGATATAATCTTGATGCAACATGCTTTGGGTCAACGGAGGCTAGCTAAGGTTCATAGTGTTCGCCAAACGAAGCAAGGGAGTCAGGCCACGTTGAGATATTCATCTGAGGTGACGAAGATCGAATTCGAACGTGTTTGTACTCTACAATCAGAATGGATACTCTCAAAGGTATTCAGGTTAGTAGAACAGACTATGAAATGATTCGATGACTGATTTCAAGAATAGCTTATCAACAATACATAGGGAATATACCGCTCTTATGGGTATGGGGACTTATGAATGCGCTGAGGCTGTCTTCAGAGCACAGATAAATTCGCCTCTAGCTCCTTCCGACCCAGATATTCGACATGCAATGGAGATGCACCGCTTGAACTATCCCCAAGCTCGGGCTATCCTTTCGTCAATGCGAACTCGTGGTTTCTCACTTATACAAGGGTAAGTGCTCACCCAATCTATGAAAAATGTTCACACGAAGGATAGACCTCCTGGTACGGGAAAGACATCAACCATATGTGGTTTGGTTGGTGCCTTCCTTTCTTCAAGAAAACCGCCTCCCGTAGCAGTCTTAGCCGGAAGATCGGGGCAAAAGCCCATACCACGGAAAGTTCTAGTTTGTGCACCCAGCAATGCCGCCATAGACGAAGTCACCAAACGTATCAAGGACGGAGTGTGGGGCGGTGAAGGGAAGAAGGTCTTGCCCGAAGTCGTTCGTCTAGGCTCCATCAACTCAATGAATGTTAGCGTGAGGGATGCGTCTTTGGATCAACTCATCGAAGATCGACTATCCAAGTCATCTTCTGGAAAGGCGGACGATACATCGTCAGAAATTGCTTCATTGAGGAACGAACTTGCACGAGTCAAACAACTGAGACAGCTGAAGCAGGAGGAAGCCCAAGGATGCAAGAATAATCCAAGTCGCTTCTTAGAAATAGATAAAGAACTCAGGGAGCTGACCTCGAAGCGTATACACCTCTCCAATCGACTGACCATAGCGCAAGACAAGGGAAAGGCAGCAGCTCGCACCATGGATTCTGCCAAAAGAAAGACTAGACTAGATATCCTTAACGAAGCCGACGTGATATGTTGCACACTATCCGGATCCGGTCACGAAACGATCGAACAGCTAGACTTTGATCTCGTCATTATTGATGAAGCGGCACAGGCAATCGAATTAAGCTCCCTTATTCCTCTCAAGTTTTCATCAAATCACTGTGTCATGGTTGGAGGTATGCAGAATGAGCTACCACCTTTCATAAATGACAATCATATAGATCCCCAGCAGCTACCACCTACCGTCATATCACAGACTGCAACCAAACACGGATACAATCAAAGGTACTTTGCATAGTTCTGCTGTCCAATTCACCAACTCACGTATAAAGCCTTTTTGTACGGCTGCAGAAGGCTCTTCCCGATAGGATTCATTTATTGAGGTAGGGTGAATATTTACTTACGTCATCTAGATCTCATTTCAATTTGCCAGTATCCAATATCGGATGCATCCAGATATATCGCGATTACCAAGCACTTTATTTTATGGGGGGAGACTCCAAGATGGTCCTGAAATGGCGATCAAAACCGCTCAACCATGGCATGAGAGTACGGCATTGGGAATTTACCGATTCTTCAACGTCCTCGGAACTGAAATTCAAGCTGATCTTGGACATTCCCAATGGAATCAGGCAGAGGTTCAGGCAGCCGTGAATCTCTACCAAAAGTTGAGATCAGATTTTCCAACCGTTAATTTCGATTACCGTATAGGCATCATCTCTATGTATCGTGCACAGCTTTCAAAGCTGAGGGAAGCGTTTAGCTCGCGATTCGGTAGAGATGTTCTTTCCAAAGTCGACTTCAATACGGTGGACGGGTTCCAGGGCCAAGAGAAGGATATAATTATCCTTTCCTGCGTACGAGCTGGTGTCAACGTGACGTCCATCGGATTTCTATCCGATGCTCGGCGTATGAACGTAGCCATTACAAGATGTCGATCATCCTTGTATATTCTGGGACACGCTTCCACCTTGAAAAGAAGCGATGTCCTTTGGGCCAACATAGTCAGCGATGCGGATGACCGTGGTGTCCTCATTCAGGTGTGTTCAGAGTGATCTGGGACTCGCCTGCTCTAACTCTTTGGATCATTCAGGTGGATGACTCGACATTCCAACGTAGCGGCGCACAAGAGATGAAGTCGGTGGTAAATGGTTCGACGCAACAAGAATCAAAGATACGCAACCCAAAACCGGGGCGGGTACCACCTCGTAGTTTGAAAGCACTCACCCCTAAAGAATGGAGATCTCTTAACGACAAAACAGCTACACCTACACAAGGCGATAATAACACACTGAACCTTGATACCCCTTCTACTTCCACTACTCCTACCCTGGTTGAGACCGCAGAAGTTTTCACGGGGGCAAGCAAACCACCTCCGGTCATACCACAAAAGAGACCACACTCTGCGTCCGATGATACCAAACGGGAGCCTCCTGCGTTGCGCAACTCACTAGAAACGAAGGACGCGCCGTCGACCTCCGATCCAGAGCCTTCTGCCTCTGTCAGGTCCATTGCACGACCAAGGCCGCCAAAGCCATCTGGAAGCAACTTGTTCATCCCAAAAAAGCCTATTGTACGTACCGTTTGTCACCATGGCCCAATGGTCTCATTTGTCTCGGCAGATCAAACCGTCTCGACCGCCGAATGCTTCCTAGCTGGCCGCCCCGGCTACAATGCCCTTGATTATAGGCATGGAAGACACCCTCTTAACGGTGGGGAGCAATTGGTTATGAGTGTATATTAGGCATCAATGATCTCATTCTTGTTTTATGATGTTATGCACACAATTTATGCAATCTTCCGCATTGGCGGCAATTCCCACCCAGGACCGAATTTAGGAATGACCAGCACCTCGTTTGGCTTCATATCTTTGATCGTTGGCGGGATGGGAATTGGCTTGGAAAACGTGCACATGGATGGTCCCAGTGGAGCAAGCCACGATGGGTTGACCACTGTCAGAGCTGTGAGAGTCGTAAGTCTACCATATCCAACCGAAACGGCGAACAAACACAAACTTTTGATCCAAACCTTCGATCCTCTCACGATTTCTCGGAATGCGACATAGTCTGGAGGGCTCTGGTTGAATAAGACGGAAGATGGATGAATAAACACGTCTTCTTCCACATCTATCGCGCGGTATTCGATCCCTCGAGACGAGGCAAACTTTGATCCCGAAGAGCTTTGTGTATCAATAATATCCTTTCTAACCGCGATCTGGTCAATAAACCCCGCCGTAAGGAGCTGTCGAAGGACCTTCAGCTTATACACAATGTCAGAATCACGGGCAAGAGTAGAATCAGGGCAAACCTGGAGAGAAGAGGGGGGCGGGAGTTTTGGTGAGAAGTCCGGATCCGCAGAAGGAATCGCAGTCGAGACGATGCTAGACAACTGAGATCTTAATTTGTGGGTTTCTTCCATTGCCTATATAGTAATAAACCGCAAACTCATGAAAAGCACAGAGCTTGTACCTTTGGACGGACGAAATGCTTTCGACAGAACTCGATAGAGCCACCTGCGAATTCGTATGCACCAACGACCGATAAGATTCTGAAGACATCGCTTTGTCCATTTCCGAGCTTTCCATGCAGTTGATGGGCGTTGAAAAATGCTTTGCGTGTTGCTTTACGTTTTTCGCGCTCTCGAAGCTGGTCACTCCGAATATGCGCCACTCGTTGCGCGTCCTCTTCATTGGTTTCCATGTCATATGAATCTCCAATGTCTATATTCTCCTCCAGGAGAAATGGATCACCAACGGAGAGAGCTGCGACCATCGCAATGACGTAGGGGAGACACCCATGCTGCATTCCACTAGCTAACATCTTTGAAAACCGTGGTTCCACAGGGAATAGTGCCATCGTTCTCCCAAGAGCGGTTATCGGATTTTGGGATTGGCCTTTATCCCCTTGTAAAGCGCCCAAGCGAACGAGCACTTGCTCAGCCTTTTTCAGGGACATCCTGTCCGGCGGCGTCGGGAAAGGAAAGTTAATGACCGTATCGATATGGATGTTTTTCATTTGCAAAATAATTCCCTCTATGGGTGTTCGCAGAATCTCCGGTTTCGAGAATTGCTCGAAATAGTGTTCGAAGAATGACGATGAATAGAGGCGATAGCAGTGACCTGGTCCCGTCCGACCAGCTCTTCCCGCTCTTTGGGCTGCAGAGGCCTTGGATATCCATGCGACTTGAAAGGTTTGAATGCCACTAGCGGGATCATATCGTCGCTGCGAATACCTTGAGTATTAGTTATGGTGAGAGCTAGGAACGCCACACTTCTTTTGCTCGACCACAATCTATAACATAGCGAATACCGGGGATGGTCAAGGAGGTTTCAGCGACGTTCGTCGCTACAACTACGAGCCGAGTACCAGGCGGTGGCTCTTCGAAGACCCGAAGTTGCTTTTGACTAGGCAGCAGCGAGTAGAGTGGTACGACGTGCATCGGAACTGAAAGGTATCAGCAAACATCTACCGCATCGGGCCTAAATATTACCTTCTGGATCTTCGTCTAGCACTTCTTCGTGGTTGTCACCCTCACCGTCAGACTCTGTATCTAGCGCCTCATCGTCATTCATGTCATCTTCTTTACCAGTCTCTGGTGTCAAATCTGCATGCGATTCACCCAATTCAATGTCTTCGGTTTCCATATCACCTAAAACCCTGCTCGGATACTTCGATCTGAGTTATATGACCGGCGTACCGTTCACTAGATTGAATCGCTCCAATTTGCTTCCTACTTCATCGTCTTCTGGGAATAACTTGGGAAGCCGTGGAAGGTTTCTCGAAGTTTTCGCGGCTGATTTCTCATTAATGACATTTGGACCGAATTTTGACTGGAGTTTCTTGCAAACACTGGTGATTTCTTGTTGGCCAGTGAGAAACATGAGAATACCTCCTTGTGGTAAACGTGTGTGTATCTTCGTAGCCTTTCTGATAGCCTGCGTAATATAATCCGGTCTTGTTTTCCTATCGAAGTGCGCCGTAACTGGGTATTGGCGTGCCTCGATCTCAATGATCGGTGGCGGGACGTCAAATAAAGCCTTGTTATGGATGAAGTCCGAGACACGGAGAGTAGCTGACATAATAACTAGACGCAGTGGCTGGATAAATTTGAGCAGTGCGTCGTAATAATTGAGGGGAACGCACCCTAATCCCTTTACCTTCGCCCCACATCTGTTCGCGGAGTCGTATTACACGACTGAGAGTTCCGATGAGAATATCAGTATTGAGATTTCGCTCGTGAGCCTCGTCCACAATGACTATAGAATAGCGGCTTAAGAGAAAGTCCGTTGACATCTCTCTCAAGAGAACACCGTCGGTCATGAATTTAATTGATGTCGTAGGCGACATTGTCGCATCATACCGTATTTGGTAGGAAACGACAGAAGATGGTAGGGCTAGCTCATAGGCGACACGAGAAGCCATTGAAACAGCAGCAACCCTCCTTGGTTGGGTGATACCAATCATCCCGGGGTTATCTATTAAAGAATGAGCGGGAGTTGAAACAGGTATTATACATCTCTCACCAGTCCCAGGGCTACCAAACCCTGCTTCGAAGAGGAACTGTGGCACTTGCGTCGTCTTCCCACTTCCAGTCTCGCCGCAGATAACAACGACGGGATGTAATAGTATTGCTTCGAGGATTCTTTGCTCCTCTGATACGATGGGAAGCTGCAATCTTGCTACTCGTACATCCTCTGATCTTGTGACTTTGACCGCATTTCTTTTGGCATAGCCCGCAGATGATTGTTCCTTCTGTACTGCCTTAGCAAACAAAGTTTCAGGAAGCTGGATCTTCACCCCCATAGGACCTCGAGGCTGATCATCGTCGAGTTTGCGCTTTTTGAGGGCGGGTCCAAGTGTGGCTTGAGCTTCTTTGGCAGCTTCTATATTTGTATAAGCTTTGGAATCTTCTGTTTCTGCATTACGGAGATCCCGTATTTGTCCCATTGCCCAGTCTTTGAATGAAGATTTCTGGGCGTTTGCAACACGACCCATCGAAGCTTTGTCGCGGGAATCACCATCGGAATCTTCATCCTCAGCTTCGCTTTGTTCGGCTGTTTGGGCTTGATTGTCCGTATCGTTGGCAGAATCTGAGCTATCAAAGTCAGATTCGTCGCTGCCAACAGTGTGGCTTATGCGAGGGATTCCCTTCCAAGAAGCGAACTGAAATGCTGTCAGTACCAGGAGAGATAATATGAAGTTCGAATACCTTGGTGCCATATGCTGTTTTCACTTTGCGTGGTTTCATGACTGGAGTCGTCACGGTTCCATCCTCGTTTCTTTTCAGGGCGCCGCCGATGACGATTGAGTGAGAGGACACAGCACGTGGCTCGACGGAGGTCATTTTAGCGTCTTCGGAGACCACGATGGGTAAATTTTTGCGTGAGCCATTGAGCGGAGTCAGGCTGCTGTGCTGCTCATCTTCCGATCCATTACTGTCAGAGTCAGAAATATCGCCCTCAAAATCATATATGCGCTTATGGCGACCACGCTGAGTTTTACGCAATGCCTGTTTAACTGCGACATCTTCCTCTCGGGCATTTCGCTCTTCTGCAGTTTGCAATTGGCCGGTACCGAGAGTCGATGAAGATTGAAGGTGAAGATTTGAAGTAATTTGTGCTTGCGTCTCGCTAGTTTGAACATAAAAAGCACTGTCAGAATCACTGCATCCTCGTCGAGAGTGAGCGAACAAACGCAAGTCGTTGAAGGATCTCAACTCTTTCCTCCTTTCTCAATTGCTTGTCCTAAAGGAACATTCTTTAGTATGATCGAGTACGGTATAAACGCTGTATTTGACCCACGATGTATTTTTCAAGCCTCCTTTTCTTTTTGCTCGAGATCGAGTGAGACGGGTCCAAGAGCTAAATCCAACCGTGAGTAAACTCTCGAGCAATATAAGACATAAAAAAACCGACTTCACGTTTCAACACCTCTCTCCGACTCGCTTCTTTCTCCTCAGCAGTCTTGTGCTCTAAAAACTCTGCATTGGGGTCGGCCTCTTCATCTGGAATTCCCTTTGGCCCTTTTCGCTTCTTTTTCTTATGCGAACCTGCACCAGTTCCTGACTTGCGTGCCTTTGCGTTGTATCTCTCTGGACGAGTGGGTGGCATAAGATTTGGTGGGGTTCAAAGTTCGAGTGCGGCCCGACAATACAGAGTGGCTAATGGCTCTCACGCACGCTCGATATTCTCAACTTCCTATTCCAAGCCAAAAAATGAAGGATGATAATCAAATGAGGCGCTTTCGACCCTAATGAGAATTTAATACAAAGACTGCCATCAACCCAAAGCCAAGGAAGAACTCTGCATAGGAAAGGGTTATATAAGTGAGCCCAGAAAGAGCAAAGATCGAAATCTACGGGTCCTAGCGCATCCAGCTAGATTTTGCTAAGGAAGCGACTGAGGTCTCTCGCGAACAAGTCGTGGACCACAGATGTGGGATGCATATGATCTACCCATATAGATCCGCCCACCTTTCGAAGATCTGCTTCCGCTAACCCGAAAGCAGTAGGGTTATTGAGGATCATCGAAATACATTCGTAGCTGGAGAAAAGCATGACGCTCGCTCCAGTATGTTCTTGGGCCTCTGCTACCGCAACAGGAGGTCGTACATTTGGGTCCGACATCAACTCGGGAGAGTAGGTTGGAGTGAGGGGCACGGCACTGGGTGAAGCAAATCGTCTGGCACCTGCAGCAAGAAAAATATTCCAATTGACGAAGCGGGTTGCAGCCCGCCTTATTGAAGCTTCTCTGTCATCGTCAACAACACCGTACATCTCGAGTAGTGTACCTGGTCAGTTAGGGATAGTCAGCTCTAGTCCACAGATGTAAGCTAGGCCATAACGACCGCTTTACAGAGTAAAACTACAGAAAAGACTCACATGCAGGAGAACGATCAATCGGCGGAACATTGATGAATAGAAAGTTACGGGCTCCGGCCGCGTAGAGCTTTTCCTGACCTCTGAAGAACTCTTCTATGGGCTCTTCTGGGTCCGTAGAGATCCTAAAGATCAAGATTAGGGTTAAGAGTGAATGGTGGGAAAGGTAAAGTTGAGAATCCGTACGCGAGGTCGTTAAGCCCCACCCAAGTAACTGATTGACAGTCAGTGATCAGCACGAGCCTAAGGTCAAAAAGAAGTGTGTCACGTACTAAATAGAGAGTTCTCTGCGGTCCATGGAACTTTTCTTGCTGTTGGACCGTTATCCCCCAGAAAATGTCTATCGATCTGCAGCGTCACTTCTGGAACTGTACTGCCCAGCATTGCGTAGTTATACACCAGAATCTGGTGAGAAGATGGAGCATATTCTGTAATGAGGTGGCCAACCTGATCTCCAGGTGAGACATAAGGAGCAAGACGAGAAGGGAGTGAAATGCTCGAGCTCACCCAATTTGGAGTTCCAGGTTCAGTACTACATATCCCAGGAAATGGAATACCCAATGGTTCATCATCCTTCGCGTGGGTTAGAGGGGGAAGAAAACTGGATAGGTGTTGAGCTTGCCCTTGGCTCCAGCTTGTCCATACTAGCCGGAATACACGTAGAACTTGATCACAATCTCGTCAAATAGGTCAACACTGCTGAAATATCATCGAACCTCAACGAAGCTCCACTATGCGACATCAATCATCAGATCGCTTTGAGGGACTAAGAGGCAGCTTGCTCACAAGATAAACAGGTATCGAATCGAAGAGAATCCTTTCCAACAAGAAGTACGAGGAGAAGCAAGGATCGCCCAAGAGGGTGACGCGGGCGACGCTGGGACGTGCAACAACGGCTCCTGCATCTCTGTCCCGACGTGAATGGTCCCGATAGGAGGACCAGTGGGCCCACCGAAGGCGGGCATTGTACTTTTAGGGCGCAGGTTCTATCAACTCGAGCTGGTTCAAGTCCAAGTTTGTGGTCATCAATTTGGAAATACCGCTTTCCACCATATGTGAAGGGTGCAATGTGTGATACAGTGAAACCGGGGCGGCATTCAATACAACTGATAGATAATAAAAGCTAATTGGCGGATTCAAGAGTAGAATCATAGCGGCTGGCCATTTGCTAATCACTGCGTCTTCGTCGTAAACGCCTATTGATCTCATTATTGAGCACGATTCGCATTAGGCATTGGTTCAATTCAGCAATCATCATACAGCAGAATCAATATCTTGATATCAGTAGTATAAATCGCTCCAGGCATCTCAAAGGACCTCCTGGTCAACATACCTGACGTTAAGAGCACCCAGAAGAACTTATTTCAATGAGATATCCCACATTATTACCGAAAACGATCTGGTTTGAGCCAGCTAGAGCGAATTTCCTTGTAAAGGGGCCTTAACAAAGACCTACACTTTGAGAGATCCGTAGCTCTAATGCACAGCACCGTTAGACGGCCTAAATAACCTATTGTATGAGACTTAGTGAAAGTTCAAATCGAAGTACATCGTCACCGGTGAAGATAAATGGCTGACAAAATGAAAGGCTGGATCATTGGTGATGAGGACCATCCCAAGCAATCAATGGACGATGTTTGGTCGGATGTTTTGTTGGATCTCCGCAAAAGAATTTCATCAAAAATGTCGCTGGAAATTTTGCCAGCCGTCGTTGTAAACTCACGT
>WSTS01000537.1:0-11185 GCA_019627755.1 Serendipita sp. 411 | reverse complement strand
GGTCTCCCCTTATATCCACAGGCACCAGAAACAATCTTCCATAGCCGTTGGACATTGTCGTTCTCCTCTTTGTTTTTCTTGCCCGCTGTCAAATGGACTGTATCCCCACTGGGCTTACTGAACCGATCGACGCCATCTAGCGTCAATTTGAATGGTTTGACAGTAGCAACCAGAGGTCGAAGAATATCGAGTGTGCTCTGCAGATGAGAATCTGCCACAAAAGGGAAAAGTAGTGTAATGTGTGCTGTCCACCTGATCCCAGCTTTATCGTGTACTGCGCGGAAAGGATTTAAACGATGTGCGACCTCCCTTGGTGGGAGAAGGACGAGAACATTGTTATAGGCTATTAAAGGAGCCTTAGTTTCAGTCTGTCCTTGTCCAGGAGATGATCCTGGTTGTCGGGATGCGGAGGTCGAAGTAGACGCCATAAGCCGCAGTCTGATGGTGGATATCGAAAGGGAGGAAGTGTGTTTGAGCAGCTTGAATGATGCGAAATAGCTGCTATTATATATGTCGACTCGTTTGCCCGCTCAAAACCGCGAGTCACTCAGGTGTCGGAGCCGCGGAGAACAAGGTACAAGGTGCTTTCGATCGACTTTGTCCTGCTGGAAATAGCCTTCTTTGCTCTTTTAAAAAATTAGATTCAAAACGAGTAAAGTACTACCATCGAGTAAAATATCGACCAGAAGGATATAGGCGGTTAGTTCTTGCAAGCTATCCACGCTGGCGTTGAGCAGAGTCATGTCGAGTAAGTTGAGGTGGCTAGCGCCATCTCGTGGCTATGAAGGACTTCTTGCCATAGCAATATGACTCTTTGAAATGACCAAATGGCTCTAAATCGTTGTGAATAGCGAATAGTTCAGACGGTAGAGCAGAGGTAGAGGTAGAGAACCAAGGGGCTGATAGTGTTTGGCCACGCTTTGGCGTACGCGCGTCTTGGACTTCGACCTGGCCACTCTAGAGCCCATCAAGTTCATTCGCAAAACAAAGATCACGATAGAAATAACAAGGATACAATGGCTACTGGAGATGGAGGCGCATATAGCTACTCATTGACCGTGTTCTCTCCAAGCGGCAAGCTCGTTCAAATCGAGCACGCCCTTGCTCGAGTATCACAAGGAACAACAAGCTTGGGTATCAAAGGTTTGTATTTATTCAAGTTTTCCTCTTCTACTCCACAAACGACCACCTTGACTGACGCGTCTCTCTGCTCATCTCGCACTCCTCGTTCACCATTTCTGACCAATTCAAATCACATCTATATAATAATCAGCAACAAATGGAGTTGTGATTGCAACTGAGAAGAAGTCGTCCTCGCTATTGATGGATACATCGATGATTGAGAAAGTATCGATGATCTGCCCAAACATTGGGATTGTATACTCTGGGATGGGCCCAGATTACAGGGTGAGTTGACCTCGCGGATCATCTGTACTCTCGTTTGCTTCCGTAACGCAATGCCACACCACCGTCATTCTGGTTATACAATCAGCACCACACTCACATATCCCCAAAAGGTACTGGTCACAAAAGCGAGAAAGAGCGCTCAAGCATATTGGAAGGTCTACGGCGAGTATCCGCCAACGCGTGTCCTCGTCCAAGATTTGGCGACTGTGATGCAACAGGCCACACAATCAGGGTAAGCATTTTTGCGCTTCATCCGTCAATGAAAAAAAAGGGGGAGAGAACCATCAACTCATGTCATACCAGAGGAGTACGCCCATATGGGGTATCCCTCCTCGTGGCAGGCTACGATTCCAACCGAGGTGCGACGTTGTATCAAGTCGATCCCTCCGGCTCCTACTGGGCATGGAAAGCAAGTGCGATCGGGAAAAACATGATAAATGCAAAGACGTTTTTAGAAAAACGATATAATGACGACATTTCTCTCGAGGATGCCATCCATACCGCCCTCTTGACGCTCAAGGAGGGCTTCGAAGGTCAGATGACGGAGAAGACAATCGAACTCGGAATCATCACGGTACCAACCCAAGAAGAATTGGAGAGTATGGCAATCGAAAATGCCGGGACTGCGAGACCCAAACCCACTTTCCGACGGCTGACAGAAGAGGAGGTCAGAGATTATCTAGCCATGTGAGACTAGAAAATGTAATGCGCTGCCACCATGACAATGAAAGGGTAGTTCTCGGCTAACATTGCCCCCCGAATTATTCGTCTTCAATGTGGCATCATTGAAACCACTCAGATGACGGGCTAAACCCAAATAACGTTGAGATCAGATCGGGTGATTCCGCTGTACTTGGAACGAATTTTTATTCTGTTTTTATTCATACACGTATTCCGCAGGCATAGGACAATCTTCTTTTCATCCATACGAGTACATCCTCTTAGAATGGCGACTTGGTGAAGCGGAGATATGGCTATAATAGGAGATGAATCAGGGGGCAATGTTTCGGTGATGATGATAGAACACTCACGAGAGGGCTCGTATGCTCTGGGAAGAGTTGCTTAGCTTGTTCTTGGTTGAGGGATGCATGAACAATCACATCGTCTCCCTTGTTCCAGTTGACGGGCGTTACGACCTAAAGGAGCACGGTCAGCCTGTCTCTCGCGGAAGGGACCAACGGGAACCCAACCGACCTTGTGCTGGTCACCGAGTTGCAATGAGTCAATAACTCGGAGGATCTCATCAAAGTTACGACCAGTCTGGGCTGGGTAGCTGATGGTCAGACTGAAGAGAGAAAGAAAGAAAAAGGCGCCTATTAGATAGAGAGTCCAAGTTGAGGGCTTCGGATGTACTCACCGGATGACCTTGTTTGGATCAATGACGAAGACGGTTCGGACGGTGAATGGGATACCCTTTGCATCGACATTGGTACGGTCGACAGCATCCAACATGTCGTAGAGGGTGGACACCTTGCGGTCGGCATCGGCGATGATGGGGAATTGGACATTAGTAGGCGCTACAACATCAGATCCATATTTGTTGATATCCTTGATCCATTCTTCATGGCTCTCAAGTCCATTGGCGCTAAGGCCGATAAGCTTGACACCCCTCTTTTCAAATTCTGGAGCACGACGGGCAACTTCTCCCAATTCGGCTGATTGCGGAAAATTAATTGAAACGCACACCCGGTAATCAAAAATGACTCACTTGTGCAGACCTAAGAAAAGAGGGCAAGAAGCAGCGATTGCAAATGGAGAAGGAACATCATTAGAAACTCATTCAGGATCGCGTAGATGTGGATTTACCGGTGTAAAGTCTTAAAACTATGTCAATATCCTGATTATTATATCTTTCAATGGCCGAGGATACTCACCAGCAGGATGGGAGAAGAGGATACCCCAAGAGTTTCCAAGCCACTCATGGAACTGAGATCCGGTCGATATCAGTGCATGTAAGCTATGAACCAGCGCTGAGGCTCACCTTGATGGGTCCAGCAGTCGTCTCGGCCTCGAAGTCGGGAGCGATGGATCCAAGGCGAAGGGAAGGCATAGTTATAGATGAAGCAGAGGCGGGAAGGGTTCAGATCAAAGAGGTCGAGTTGCAAGCCTGAAGAAGGGGCGTAATGGAGGTCCAAGACGTTTTATAACAGCATCATTCGAGATCGCGCAATCGCACACGCCATTGAGCGTATCCGTAAGCGCATTTGCTAGTGATAGCCGTCTATTGACTCGTCGGTCGGTAACGCCATTACGCCCAGCTTTGGGGCTTTTGGGCCTTGGTCTGCCACCGTTTTGAACAGGGAGAAGGCTCAAGTGGCCTCTTGGACAGGTTTCGGCACCCTAGTGTTCTTGAATCGATGTCTATAGGAATGTTGATCAAGTTCAAACGTTAGCCATGCCAGCCAAACCCCTGTAAGTACACGGAAGCGAACCATTACCAGCTAGGATGCCCATTCCTGCAGGGAAATGACGCACACGTTGTGAATGCCGAAGAGACTGGACTTGGTCGGAGTTCAACATTTGTTGCTCCGACTGTCGACCTTTCTTAGTGTTAGCCCATAAGATGGTCATGTTCTATTTTATTTTTATTCGTGATTATTTAGGCGTAATAGCTGGATCGATTCGAATGATGAAATGCCACGATGTCTCCTATGCATTCGCTCTTTGATCTCCGCTTCATCGGCCATTGGGACAAGCTTTGAAGCTTATCCATTTCAGAAACGAGAACGATACGGAAACCTCTATCAGAATAGTCAATAAAAGCGGCATGTCTATTGAAATGGCGAGACAGCCAGGGATCTCAACCGCCTCTAGGAGACGAGCTGTCGATTGATCCGAGTAAGTGAGTAGGAAAGAAGCAAAACTTAAGAATGATTAAAAGACTAGGCAGTTTCGAATACAAACCAGGCCTTACATCGATGTTATCTCGATGTTTAATGACCCAGATGGGATTCAGTGGCCGCACTCTCCGCTCGACGGCTGGCTCTTGCATGCCCATGCTGGCCCTCGCAGCTGTAATTCCTCGCCGGGTCCTCGAGGCAGCTTGACGCTCATACTCGCTACAAGGTCGGTAAACTCTCCAGAAGGAGTTCCCATCCCGTTTGAGAGAGGAAAAAAGAAACCTGGGGCCCCAAGGGATCGAACAGCTTTGCCTTTTCCACTCTCGACCTCCTAATCCGAGTGGGGAAACTTTGTCCATGACAATGACGAACCCAATGGTCATGGTCCTGATCGTAGTGGCCCGTGGTTGTGGTGGCGAGATTGAGACAGTGTCCAATTACTAGTAGCCGACCAGCCCAGCAAAGCGGGCAGCGGCAATTCGTACGGGGAACCACCGGCCGTCCCGTCTGATTGCAGTTGATGTCTTCGCCATGATGAGGATTCCCTGTACCTACAAAGCAACCCTCCTTACGCCGTTTTCGCCTATATTTCCCCCGGCCCTCGTTTGCCCCCTGGACCCGTGCCTACTTCTTCTTGCCTCCTGCTTGCTGCAAGGCATCCTTCCTCTTTTTTTATTTAATACCCGCATCATTTCTCTTCTCTTACATGTGCTCGGAGCTTTCCTTTCACTCCATCTGACAGGTAATCCTGCCATTGACCCCTCTATCTCACTCGTCAAACCCCCCGCTCTGCTCCGTATAATCTCTTTGGATTATATCTACCATGCTTTCTTCGACATTTGCGAGTGATACTGCAGCCTTTCAGCGACCATCGTCCCGCGCCACAGAGGTACGTTCATCATCGTCATTTCACCTCCCAGCCATTGTCCCCAGCCAAAAGCGATGCTTTTTTTCTCATAACAACTCACAACTTTGCACAGGTGAATGACTGTGTGATCTCATCTAGCCAGCGTCCCTGCCAGTCGAGCATAACATTCGACGACGGCATGACCCAGGACGCCTACCCTTCTGGAACAACAACAGGAAACAGAGACGAACAAATTCCTACAACTACACAAGCTCCTCCGACCTATGCGACCGTCCAGTCGATGTTGCAGGTCTTGGAAAGGCGCGCCTCGACCCTTCAGTCCGAACGAGAGCAGGCAGAGCGTGCATACGAGAATGCACGCCGTTCCGTGGACAGTTATAAAGCTATGGTGGCGCAGTATGTGCAGGAAAAAAGGGACATGCAGGTTCAAACCCACACTAAAACCGGATCGTCGACAATGATCAACATCAGCCATCTCGCCAATCCTCCTCTCATCTCACGTCTGCCGCTCGAATTACTCATCTACATTTTCCTCTATGTCCAAAACACCGTCGTAACCTCTCAGGTCTGTCGTTACTGGCGACATATTACCCATTCGTCCCCTAGGCTATGGTCATCATTACACATTCACCCTTCGAAGGGTGCAAAATACCTCGAACAACTCCTTGAAAGATCCTGTGGAAGTGGTCCCGGCGTCGGCGGAGGTGTTGGATTGGACGTTTGTTTCTGTCCTGTGCTTCCTCCCCAGATCAAGTCTCCTCACTCGCATTCACATCCACATCTCCATCCACGTGCACATCTCTCGCACCCACCTGTATTTGCCTTTCATCCTTCAATGGTTCTCAATCCCCAGATTGTGTCCACACTAAAGCCACATGTCTCTCGTCTTTCCTCTTTCGAAATTCACGCGACGGTTCCGGGGACCTGGTTGACACTCCTTCCGATGTTGGAGCGTCCCGCTCCGGAACTACGGAGAATGTGTGTGTTTACGACACTTCCCGGCGACGTGGCTCAGATAGGGTTCTTCGGACACCATCTCAGGCTAGGGCACAGTCAGACTTCTGGTGAGCCACTACAGGGTCACGGACATCAGCACTCAGGTTCGCTCCCGCAAAGCGGTGCCCCGGATGGTTTCTTACGAGGGAAGCCCGATTCATCCTACAATCCCACTCCGAAACTGCGCAATTTACAGATGACGGGCGGGTTCCCCCTCCTGTACCACGCATCGCTCCTTAGGAACCTGACCGTGTTGAGACTGGAGGCCGTCCCCTTCGTGTATAGGCCAAACACCCGTCAATTGCGTGGCATCCTCGAGGCATGTCAGGGCTTGGTGGCATTGAGTTTGCTCGATGCGGGACCGGTACCTGAGTCCACTAGCCCAGGTTCGAATGTCGAAGTCGGTGGAGGAGGAAGGGTCTCAATGAAATCCCTGAAGGCACTCTCCTTCCGAGACACAGAGATTCATACGGGGTTGCAACCCCAAGCTGCTGGAAACGTCTTACACATGCCACCGGGTTATGGTGCACCAGTTCCGGGTGTGGCGAACACCACTACCCCGATTTTGACGAACAATGCGGTCGCTGGAGCATACCCCTTTCCGATTGTCCCTGCCAACTCCAACCTTCCTCCTTTGGGATCGGTAACTCCACTTTTGCACCATACGCCGTCGGTTGTCCACTCTGAGAGTGGCATGGCCTGGTTCCTCGCAAATGTTCACATGCCCAATATCGAAACTCTACAGGTTACGTTAGGTCCACATCCGTTGGCGTATTCTCCTGCAGCACGAGGCTTTGTGCCCACTCCCTCGCCTGTACCACAGACGGTCCCCATGGGTGGACACCGTCCGTCATTCCCTTCGCCTTCCTCCATCTATCCACAGATGTCACCGAACCCATATTCGCATGGTCAATTGAGCGTCAATACATTGGCTGTTGGAAAGACGCGCGCTATTTTCGACCATGTCCGATTGTTGGAGGGCCTTCGGGAACTTTATCTTTGGACCCCTCATGCTGATGCGGAGGACATCAGGTGCTTGTTGAACGGGCTCAAAGGCTTGGAAAGTTTGGAGATGCCACTCGTACGAGACCCACTGGGCGCCATGCGATTGTTCATGTCGCCTTTCAGTGAGGCGCTTACCGGAGAGACTGCATCGATGAGCCCCATGCACGATAATGTAGGAGATACTCAGATGAATAGCGTAGGAGGGGAGAAAGGTGTAAATGTCGCCGTTTCGGAGTGGCTTTGCCCAAACCTCGAAAGGATGGGTATTCCCTACATCAACGGCGTACCGCAAGACAAATACCAACGCACATTGACAGAGGTCATTGATGCGCGTTCCAACGCCTCGAGCTCACCAAGCCATTTGTCCTCGTCCTCATCGACAATCGATGTTAATGCGGTTCCTCTCAAGGCAATACTCGCCCCTAGCGGACGTCCTCACTACGTACATGAAGACGTGTGGCACTGGATAGGACAAAGGATGAGAATCGAGACGATACAGTCCTCTGATTCTGCTGTTGCGGGTGCACCTTCGACCGAAAGAATGGACACGCTCTTTGATAGGATCGTCAGGGAGGCGTCGTAAACCCCTTTTTAACTACCCTCAAACTCCAACTTTATATTCCAATCCCTTCCTCCTTTCTTCGAAGATAATCACACAATCGTTATTATCTCATGGATCGTCCATTTCATTGATTTCGTTCTTACCGTTCAGCGGCGGGTTGGATACTACGACCAGGCAACAGGGTAGAAGGGATAGAATATGACAAGGAAACAATAACTCGAGACAAATCTCACCAAGAAGTAATAATTTGCTATTACTTGACTCGGTACCGGTTACCCGAACTGCTTATAGACTACGAAATTGGCTCACCTGTACATGCAATGTCTCTTTCTTCTTCCCTCTCCCTCTCTCTTTTTCTCTCATCTACCATCGCAGGTGGTAGTGCATCTCGGAAGCTTGATAATCTGCTCTTGTACAATAGCTAGAGAAAGAAACACGTGAATTGACATCTCATATGGCCCAAATCAAATTTAGTCCAAGAGCACCTCTATTACAAAAACATGGAAGATGAATGGCGTCGTCAGGATGGCCACTCAGTACATGGTGAATGGCATCGTCAGGATGGCCAGTCACTACATGTACATGCAAGGGATTAGAAAGTGAGGTTAACACTGGAATAATATAGATCTCCGATAGCCCTTGATTGGCAAATTCGTACAATGATGAGTAATATATGGACAGCGAACCAGATTGCGGCTCGTTGGCCGGCAGAACAATAGTATAGGAGATACAGGATAGGGTGTATGGGCCCTATCATCGAAATCCAGGTATTCCTCATAGAACTGGGTATGATATATATATATGCAATGGTTGCGCGAGTTAATCTGGTGTTGCTGAATGATGCGTCGAGGGAGTTGGGTCGGGAGTGATGATGGGTCCTCTGGTGGTTGATGAGGAAGATGTTCTATGCAGTGTCAGTACATAGACGTTTAGTGTTCGGGTTGTATACGTACTGTGAAATGGAAGGTCGGATGTCGCCAGACGAGGAGCGCTCGAGCTTAGAACTAGGAGATCCGGGCCCAAAAATGTCCGGAGCCGATGCACTTCCTATGGTTCCGAATGCGGAAAGACCAGACAAGGACTCGTCGATGGAATACTTGGAATTGGCGGATGAGCACGAGGAACCTAGGCTCTGATCCCTTTTGCGTTCGATGACAGTGCACATAGTTGTAAAATTGTATTCTGATTCCTCCTCTACATATCTCGTATAGTGCTTCATGCGCCGTTTTCGCTTGACAGCGGTTCCGCCAATGTCACTCAGGCTCGTCGGCGAAGATGGCTCTTCTGCTGTATCGCATTCCAGAGTCTCTCCAAGGGAAGAGAGTACAGTAGTATAGGATGAAACTCGACGGGTCCCTGGACGAGGGCCTGAGGAAGACGACGGATCGCTATTAGCCCCTCGTCCTGCTCGAGCTGCACTAACATAGAAGTCTATTCCATGCGCTTGCAGAGATCTATCCATAGGGTTTCCGCTATCGGTGCTGAGTGGTGTTTGTATAGGGAGGTCGAATTGAGCGACCGCAGATGTTGATGGTGTCCGCAACTGTGGTCGAAACGGAGAATTCTCCGAAATCGCATGTACAGCACCAAGAGCATGTACGCGAATCTGTTCCGGTTTGAGACTCGGCTTGCTGTCGGAAATCAAGGGTGGAACCGTCTGTTCATTGGAAAGCTTTCTCGCCATAGAGGGATTTACGATACCAATCACCCGGTCACCGCTTGCAGTCCTCTGCTGTCTCGATGACGTGAAGACGAATGAATAGGTCCTCTTGCCGTCAGTAGAGGTTGGTCTTTCGGGGGAGGTTGGTCTGTCTGAGAGGGAGTCGAGGTCACATTGAACGCCTAATTGCTGCTGTAGTTTACTCTTCTGTTCCGAGTTAGTAGGAGGTGTGGTACTAAGAGACTATAAAGATTTTAGCAAAAATGAATGAATGGGTTCATTTAGAGAATTCTATACCTGAACTGCTGGTGACTGTGAACGCGGCGGTGAAGAGATAGAAGTTTCGCAAGAAATTGATGTAGAACAAGGTGCTTCTACTGAACGGGCATCTTCTTCAGGTGAGGCGTTCAGAGATCTAGACTGTGAAGAGGTCTACCAAAAGATGAGTTAGAGAAGGGTAGGATGGGGTTTATAACAAACCTTTTGGGTGGGTGATAAAATAAGTGGATGAATGTTAGCTGTATGCCCCGGATGCCTCCTTTCAACTACATACCGAGAAGTGGTCACTGCCGCTGGCTTCCGTATGGGCGTCTACGGATTCTCCATGGTCAATAAATGGGCTATAGTCGAGCTTTGTGTCTTGTTGAGCAGCCGGAATGGCTTCTTCTGCGGTCTTCTCCACATGAGGGGATCGGCAAAGTTTTACGTCCTCCCGGACGTTGATATTTGGGTTTTGAGCGGGAGGAGAATCCCCAGATAAATCCTTGAAGGGCTCCATCGCTCCCTTCGCTCCGAGAATCCTTGAACTAGACCTGAAAGTCCACCACAAGGATCCCAATCGACTGACCAGACAGATCACTATCGTCAACAGTGACCAGACGTAGTCTAGACGAATTAATATCCTATTGAAGAATGTAATTGGGTCCAAGGTTGGATTTCTTAAGGACAGAGCGCAAGAGGCGATCTGCTCCAAGCCATCGTGATGCTTCTTGCCGAGAGGCTTCTTCAGTCCCGAAAGGTCTTCGCCACGTAAATTTCAACAAAATTCTTATTCAACAGATTGGAGACGGTCTAAAGAGGCCAATATGCTTGCTCTCCTACGTTCCACAGTACCGATTTCGTCTCCAGATAACTACTCAGTGCTTGAGAGCCTAACTCGCGACCTATACCGCTCATCTTGTATCCTCCGAACGGACTCTGGTTCGAGAGTACTCCGTATTGATTAATCCAGACCTGTATCACACAGAAGCCGTGAGTTGGCCGTCAACGCCTATCAAGCGCACGATATGCGTGCACGTACCGTTCCAGCATCGATCCTGGCTGAAACTCGGATGCATTGACCTCCATCATTTGAATAAATCGCCGCTCCCAGTCCATATGGTGTATCGTTGGCCAAATCAATTGCTTCTTCCTCCGTCTCGAACTTGCCGACGCAAATGACGGGCCCGAATATCTGCGGAAATTGAAATCTAAATACGGACGTTAACGTTGGCGAGGTCGTACCTCTTCTCGCACCTAATATTGAACGGACCGATCAGGCTAAATCAATCGAAAATCGCAATCCAAAAACCTCACAATTTCCATATCCTTTTGAACGTCACAGAAGACCACCGGGTTAACGAAATATCCCTTTTCTCGCTTTTGTGGTTCATGGATAAAAGGCTTGGCCCCAGCTGCGATTCCTTTTTTGATAAACGTATTGACTTTATCGTATTGAACCTTAGATATCTTCAAAATAATCGTCAGCCGAGCACCTTTTGCTTTAGAATCCGTCTCACCAATGGTCCCGCACTTGAGTCCGGGTGGAAACCATCCCCCAATTTATACAGGTCGATCTTGGACTTCAT
>WSTS01000535.1:0-11221 GCA_019627755.1 Serendipita sp. 411 | reverse complement strand
ATATCAGAGATAGGCTTACGTTTCGAGACCGCAACCAGAATAGGTTCGTCGGCAGATATGGAGTTTGCTGCTGCTTTGATGGACTTGTTGACTTCTTTGAGCGATTCCGCTAGCTCGACGGCACGGTCTGGATTAAGGGAAACAGACGACATTTTGATCGTTGGAATCTTTTTTGCAGTCAATCTGGTCGAAGTCAGGAGTTTTTGGGATTTAGATAGCAATAGTCGCATGCAGAGCCGTATCGAGGTAGCGTAGCGTGGCCACGGGGCACAACACGCTCAGACCTTCTCCTGAACCAACATCGTCGAGGGCGTATAAGCCAACTGATAAAATCTTCAAAAATTCTCCTTCAGAATCTGTTACGCGTTTATTGTGAACGAACGAGCCAAAACCTGCCGCAACTTGCAGTTCCACAAGCCCTTTTGGCTGTTGCAACCTGGTTCATCCCTCTACGAGAGCCCTCTCTCTAATTTGAAACAATGGTGAGAGACCCGAATCAGTACTATTGAATTGCTCAACATGTTTTTGAATCGTGTATTCTAGTCCGACAAACTCTACGGTAGAAACAGAGAGTCACTGGCGGGACTCATCGAACTGCTCGAAGAGATCTTCAGAAGTCAACCAACCGTGCGGAAAAATGCTGATGGTCAACTTATTTTACCTGTCGCTGGTGTTCGGGAAGTCCTGAAGATACTCTTCCAACAAGCCAACCTTCCAGAGATTACACCAGATGATGTGGCCGCACTCGAAGCCATTACATCCACGAATCCAGACCTTGAACTTACTCCCGCAAACTTGCTAGAGTTTGTCGCACAACTCACAGCGAACATACCTCCTGACCATCGCTTTCCGAGTGTTCCAAGGAGGTCCTCTCCCAGTAACGAGGCCTACGTTTTGGGAGGCCGTGGGCGTGGTATTCAAAGGAATGGATCAGGAGGATCACGGTCGTCCAGCAGCGACTCGGTGGGCATGGATCACTTGGACGACCCAGATGAAACACAAACTTTTTCGAGACGCGTACCCCCATCTCCATTCGATGCTCGCACACGCCAAAGAGCTGGAATCGCTGAACCCCCTTCTAGCTGGTCAGCAAAGCGACCAGTGCCTGCCTCTAGACGTCGTAGGAGCGACGCTGGTAGTAATTATGGTGGTAGTGACAACGAGGTGCGTGTGATATGCACCTGACAGAGATCTCACTCTAACAATGTTCTAGTCTTCATATGGATATGGGAATTCCAATCAAGTTCGCCGTCGCCCTTCCAACGCTATTTCCCCAAGCAGCAGCTACCAGCCCTCGGGAATGGCGATGCGTCCAAGCTCTAGACAAAGCTCTGTTGGTGGGGATCGGGGCTATAACAGTCGCCCCCATAGTCGGTCGCATTCGTCGGCAGGTCGTTATGGCTATGGGCCAGACTCTCATCGGTCAGAGTCTCCAGATGCCATGCTCGTGCAATACTCGCCTCCCATGGTTAACTCCGTCCCGCTACCAACAGGGGATATGGATAATCCAGAAGGAGACGAACAGGAAGGGGATGACGATCCAGATCTCATCCAGAACCCTCGACTATCTCTCCTGTCCTTCACTTCTTCTATCGGAGATGCGGATGACCAGCGAGAAGCACTTCAAAAGGCGTTGGCAGAAGTCACTCGTCGTGCGGCTGAGACTGAGCGGAGTCTACAAGAGCAACTGGGTGCCCGTGAACTAGATATCGACGACATTCAATCTCAACTGGACCATGCTCGAGAACTGATTGCCTCCTTAAGGAAGGAGGAGAAGGAATGGCGTACCAAAGAGGTAGGCCCCCATGTTCGTTGCTACAATGTCATTATACTTATTTTTTTGCAGCGGAACTTTGTTGCCCAGATTACTAGTCTTGAAAGCGACGTCAACAAGTTGCAGCGCAGTTTAGATAATGCTCGTGCGCAGCATCAAACTCTAGCGAAGCAACATACGGAACACCTTTCTGATCTCGAGAAAAATAAATACACCATCCGCAGTCGAGACAACGAGATCCGGGATCTGGAACATAAACTCGAGACAGTGGAGTATGAGTTTGAAAAGGTATGGTTTACAATGACCAATTTAATCATTATCTGACTGTTACTAGACCAGAGGGGAGCAAACGGTCGCAGAAGAGCAAATCCGGCAATTACAGACAGAACTATCCAAGGCAAACGAGGTGCACACCCAATTCCTCAACCAGAAGCAAGAGAATCTCGTTCTCAAAGAAACGATCGATCGTCTCAGATATGACTTGGATGACCTTCGCTCTGCTCATGCTACCGACTCCACAAGAGGTGGTTCATCGGGGCCTGCAAGCGCAGCACCCAGTCTCAGTCGCACCTTGGGCTCAGAGTTGCTGAGAAGACTGAATCCTCAGCAAGAGGAAGGCGCTGCTGATGGATCCGACTCTGATGCTACTGTGGAGGAAACAGTCGAGGAAAAGACGGAGAATACGGATGAAGAAGGGGAGGTGTTCCAAACGATCATTACCCGGAAACGGGTAAGTAACCTGTTATTGTGATGCTAGTGCCAGTACTAAGTCATTGCAGAAAATTGCCAGTAAGGGTAAACGCGTTCAAGAAACGGTACTGGTGGATGCATCCACCCAGTACGATGAAGATATATTCAAAAGCGAGGAAAGCGACACAAAACCCATTGCTTCTACTTCTCGCGTCAAAGTAGAACCACTGTCCCCACGCTCTCGTTTGTTGCAGCTTCCTCTCGAGGACCCACCATCCTATCAATTGTCGGAGATCGAGCAGGCTGGAGGAAATACCTTGGAAGTCCTCCGGAAATGGCATGGTGTCAAAGTTCTTGGGCCATTGCCTGGTGGCATCTCTCAAGAGGCTATCGATGACTGGCACGCCCTTAAACGCGAGCTTGGAGTCAAGTGCCCTATAATCGAAGAGATTATAGAGCAATCTGATAAGCAAAACAACCGTTCTGGTCAACCAAGTGGATTTGGCTTTTCCCCATTGCGGAAAGAGAATGCCCGGCGGTATATGGAAGGCGGAAAGCGGAGGTTCTATAATATATATAATACCTATATACTCGGTGGCGACCAGGCCTCCACGAGCAGTTCATCTGCAAGGGGGAATCGCGATACCAACAATGCGGCTAACGTTGTGGCAGCTGGCAAATGGGTGGTCGCATTTGGTGCCTGGTCTGCTTTCCTACTATGGTATGGCTCTGGAGGAGACTTGGGACAGCTGTCTATTTCTGGTGCACCCAATTCTGTGGATCGTGCACTTTGGACGAGCTTCAATACTCTTGCCGGCGGGGCTGGCGAGGGTTTTGGAATTCTCGGTCGTCCTCCTCCTGTCGATGCAGTTGGAGCTGTCTGGTTTGTGATGGAAAAACTCGTTCGTGGAGCTACAGATATTGCTGCTCGGCGAGTCGCGTTTCCCTCCTGAAGATTCGGGACGCTTAACTTAATGGTTTATTGGATGCTCCTAACGACATTTACGATTGTTCTTGTGTTTTCTGTGTGGGTTGTCTTCTTGATCCGCTTGTGACTTATCGTAGCTTCACCACTCTGGCTGTTATCCGTAGAAGTAAATGTATTCGAAGCAATAGAATAAACGCTAACACTGAACGATCTTCGATGGATTTATTTGTAAATGCCAGGGGTTGCCCGTAAGGAGGTGGGGACTTCAAATTTTGTAACTCTACATATAGGTTCGTCTTCATTGTGCAAACCAGTATGAAAATACAAGAAATTGTTGATAGAGTAGTAAGAGGTTTATATGGTAGTTTTTGATGGCCAAGATTGTTCAACGCTTCCTTTGACGCAAAACACCTGATTGTTGGACTCGACCATGTCGAGCGGATTACGGAGACCACTAGCGATCCACGCAACGCGCACATTATCGTTCTCTTCTGCTAGGGTTCATACTACTCGTGCAAGGGTAAATCTTAATTTTGTTCCCCCTGGTTAGAGGGCTGAACAATCTGTAGTTTATTACTTCTAGCTCGCGTACCTTCAACACCACGGGCACATCTTCGGCCACAATAAAGCCCAAGAAGAAGCGTAGAATTATTCGAACTACCCTCATCTATTCCACCCTACTTGTTGCGACAGGATATGGCCTTGGCACGGCAGCAGCACTCAATAACGAGCAAGCTCACGACTGGTTTACCGAAAAGGTACCCTTCGGCGAGGAAATTGTGGACTTTGCAGAGTTGCAAGGCTTTGTAGGAGGTTTACCTCGAGGCAGCACACCTACATCATCGCCTATTCGAAGGCAACGTCCAACGCCTTCTTCGCCTCAAGACCCACAACCGGAACCCCCCAATAAACACGAGAAGATGGAGGCATTAAAGGCGAAGGTTGATAAACGAGTGAAGGAGAAGAAGGAACGACTGCGGGACATTACAACGCAAATACCTACTCATGCAGAGAAGGGGGAACCTCACGGTATCGCTCCTACACATATATCCAGTACAAAGCCGGCTCCTCTCCCACCAGCGCATTATTCAGAAGGCGTCGAAGAACTCGTCAAGGAGGTGAAAGTTGTACTGAAAGGTGACCCGGTAGTTTTCCCTCCAGCAACTCAAGAAGTCGATAAGTCACAACCCAAAGAAGAAGTGAAGGAGAGTACCGTGACCGAAGTTTCCGCCCCAACATATGAAGAGAAGGAAGTGGTCAATCCTCCTGCTGGAAAGCAGTGGTACACCGAAGAGCCTCTACCGTTAGGATTCGAACCTCCACCAGGCTACACATTGAAGCCCCCCAAAAAGGTTCCAAAGAGTAAGGCCGGCTTGCTACTCGTCGCTCCTGCTGTCGCAGAGTTTAAAGCTTCCGAGCCACTTCTTGACGAGTTAGCGACCACTGTTGATAACTTGGCAAAGTATCTTGAAGACAATCCAAAGGCAGAGCGAGGGGTTAATAAAATCCTGGACGTGGCAAAGAAAGACCTTGTGGAGCTCGCAACAAAGATTGAAAAGGCCTCAAAGGATTCCAAGGAAGAGCTAGAGAAGCATCTTGAGCAACAGATGAAGGAGTACAGCGGTAAACTCTTGGAAGCCGAGATGACTGCACAAGATAAGTTGGATGCTCAAGATGAGGAGTGGCGGAAGTATTTCGATCAAGAGCGGCTCTCCCTATTGGAGAAATACCAAGAAAAATTGGATAACGAGCTCACCACTCAGAAAGACCTCATTAACGAACGGTTAGTATCAGTGATGAAGTGTTTCTCGGAAGATATTCATTCCTAAACAGATTAAAAGAAGAGGTGATTGCTCAGGGTATCGAATTACAGCGCCGATGGATTCGAGATGTCGAACTCTATGTGGAAGAGGAACGCGGCGGAAGGCTAGCCAAGCTCGAAGAGGTAGCATCTGGCCTCAAGAAACTTGAACGTCTGACACTAGATAACGCACTCTATCTCGACGAAAACCTTCGTCTTCATGCAGTCTGGTCCGCATTACGTGCACTCTCAAATGTGACAACCGACTCGCCAACCAGAAGACCTTTTAGAGAAGAGTTGCATGTCCTCAAGAGCGTGGCGAGTGCTGCTGGAACGGCAGATGACGCTGTCATGGCTGTCATCGATTCATTGGAATCATCAGACGCTCCCGATATTGGACTAGAACCGCTGGCAGATTTGGCTGCCTGGTTCACAACAAGTGTTGCCCCGCGAGTTAGCTCCGTCTCGCTGGTCCCGGACCACGGCGGAGGCGTCCTTATCCATCTCGCCTCCAGTTTGATCTCGAGTTTGAGATTTAAGCGGGTCGGATTGGTGGAAGGTGACGATGCGCTCAGCCGGATTGCCCGGGCAGAGTATTATCTTAATGAGAAGGACCTGGATAGTGCCACTCGTGAACTCAATCAACTACATGGCCCTGCAAAAGAGCTGTTACGAGATTGGTTAGCGGCTGCCAGAAGGCGACTTGAGGTTCAACAAGCATTAGAGGTGCGTACTATCTTGTGTACTACTACACTAGTCTGACTCCTTACATTCTAGGTTATGCAAGCACAAGCAACCCTTTCTTCACTTCTTATTTTATAGAGGACATCTTGTTCTGATCATAGATTGAGAATCAAGTTGTTTGTTGTGGACGAAGTTTTATGAAAATTTGGTTACATCCGAAGAGTATCAATTTATTGCACAAGGGAGTTTACACTCGGTAAATGTGTCCGTTGAAAAAGAGAACAGATCAACAAAGTAGACAGAACTAGATAAAGGAGGCCTATAGTAGCTACAAAAGGGCTTAACTAACCTCGAGGGGCGTAATACCACCTGGGAGAGATCTATTTTCTCCTTTGGGTGTCTGTCGTCGGGAGGCAGCGGGTGAATGCCATTTAGAAATGTAACCGCTTCCTCCTGGCCCGTAAATGAAGCCACCACTCATGCCTTCCAACGTATTAGAAAATCCTAGCGAAGAGGACACCGTGAGTGACTGGAATCAATTTCGAGAATAGAAACTTACCCGGAACAAGCATAGAGTCCCAGAATCCATTGCTAAGAAGGGAATCAAGAGAAATTGGTGCATTTGGATCTGCGTTCGGGGTTTGTCCAGCCTGGTTGAATGCAGTGAAGTCGGTGCCCAACGGCTGTTGCCCAGAGGTCATATCAAAAGGATTGACGAAATTCGTCATATCCCCATAATTCTCTCCGAGGGATCGGTACATGTCCAGGCCGAACATGTCATTCGTACCAAACACATTTCTTGATGGAGATTCGGGACCAGCCGTGAAATGTGTGCTATTTGGTACCATCGGATTGGAAGCGGTGTTGGACATCATCATTGGATCGTTCGCGGAGATGACCGGACCGGGGGAAGATGCGAGTCGGGGAGAACCTGGTCGGCTTCCCTCCATCTTTGATGTCAATAGGGCCCGTAGGAAGACACTGTACAGATACGGTGTGTGATATTTATTGACCGCAACCGCTTGGAGGGTCTCGGCCATGTCATGAACAAGGCTCAAGATCTTGGTATCGTTTTCTATGAAGCCTCGGAATTCTGGTCGAACCAGCTACAAAACGAAACGCGTTAGTCAGGTCGCCAGGAGAAAGGAGTGATTCGTACTTGCCTTCAAGAGACTCAGTACAGCATAAGAGGTAAGAACGAAATGGGAATCGGGTGCATAGCGTAGGAATCCATTGGGCGCGATTTCGTCGCGCATAACATAGCAGCAAGCCGTAGCAGAGGTGTGACATCTTCCGAAGAAATAACCGATGTCGACTGGAGAACGTTCAAAGGCATTTTGCAGGCCGAAAGAATTGACGACGAGCATGGAATAATGGTAATAAAACTTGGCGATTGATAGACGATACGATGTATGGACGTCTGCAACTTTGATTTGCGGACTCCATTGGTTGACCCAGCTTTCGATCTGCGATTCGATGGCGCGTATGATCTGAAGATAATCACAGGTGGTTTGTAGCCCTGAAGGGCTTACTGTTCCAGAATACAGCAGATCTAAACTTCTGGACACGATGCGTTGTAGCTCCTAAGGCAGGGTTCAGTGCTTATAGAATATCAGAGTTATTCAACTTACAACATAGGCCACTTGACCAACGTCTTGAGGCAAGGCGTCTGGTTGACGACACCACTGTGATGCATCACGAATGATGAAACTGAAGTGAAACGTAAGCTTCTAACGATGAGGATCTAGTGGGACAATTACTTACTCCTCTTTGACCACGTTCGGTTTACCCATTTGTGCGCTGAAACTTCGATCCAAGATGAAGCACATCAACCAGGTCCGTTCACGGTTGCGGATCTCTACTTCGCGTGCACGCCCTTCGGCCGTATCGGCTTTGATTCGAGTGTTCTTGCGATGAAGATTGAGATCGGTTGCCATACGGATGGCCATTCCGAGCAGCATCCATGTTCTATCATGTTCATATCGCTCCACGGGACTGCCCCAGAGCGAGAGCAGAAGATATGCCTGTACGATCTTGATTGCGATTTAGAATGCTAATTTGACGAAAGAGAGTTGGAACTAAAAATACCTCGACGCTCTTGTAGCCTCTTTCTGGGACGGACCATGCAAGCTTGTTGACAAGTTTGGTCAATTTTGAATGGAGTTCTTCGTCCTTTTGGTAGAATTTCGAGCTGATTGCACAAACTAGGTTTGATGAGCATTTAAGTCTAGAGGATACCACGATAGACATACTGGTAGTCAGCAAAAATGGTGACCTGGAGCAGATAAGGGCAGGTGTGTGAAAGTTGGAGTCCAATAGACCAGTATGCGGCTGTAATGTTATTAGAGACTAAACACACGACCCAGGGTTGTGCGACGAACATTCATATGCTCAAAATAGCTAGTGATAGGTGAGCATTAATCCTGAGCTGAATAGAAATACAGACTTACATTTTGAACAATTCGACCACGACATCTGTCGGGACGAATGATAACATCTCAGGCTAGGGGAGTATTAGGACAGGAGACGACAACGGTCATCAAGTGACGCACTTGGACTTGGTGTTCAATTATAAGCTGACGCAGTGGAAGTATAGTCATCGGGCCGGGCTTGAAATATACGCCAAGGTTGGCAACTCCTACTTTGGGATTATCGAACGTGGAAATTGACATTGGATGCTTTGAGCTCCCTGCAGAGAGAGGTGACTGTCCTGTAGTCTTTCCTCTCCTTAGCGACGAAGAAGCCTCTGCCAAAAGTCCCAGAGGATTTAACACATTATCCGGAAGCGAGTGAAGTCGTGGTGATCCTTGGACAGGTGCCACTGCAGCACCATACGTAGCTGGATTGGGGATTTGCTGCATGACCGAATCGGTTCCAGAAAATTCTTGCCTGTCGGGAGAATGGGCCGCTTCCTGATTGCTCGACTCCCCATCCGGTGCTGGAGATGGTGATTGCGAGACCATGCCACCAGCAAGACTCGTAAGAGTTGGGTTGGAAATGGATCGAAGGACAGTGTCGAGCGTTTTTTCCATTTTTCGTAGCGATTTTGTCAATTGCTCGTGTTTTCTACAGACAAGGGTTAGACCGCATGATTCCCGTCGGCTACCGTAGTGACCACGTACTTTGAGGACCGCTTGCCTCGGTTTGACTCTTCAAAGATACATTCGTGGTTGCCAGCTTGACATCGTTTACAAGGACCGTCTTTGAGTTCTGGTGTTACAACACATTTCATCTTGAGCCTGTAGGGTGAAGGGAATTAGTTATGCGCATATAATATACCAAAATTATAGTAGGCATACCTGCGGCATACTTGGCTATGCGACGCGACTTCTGTCAGCAAACGAAAGAGCGAGAGGGTAAAACCGATAACCTACCAAGCACTGTATCAGAGAGACCATAGTTTGATGTAATCCAGTTTTAGGATGGTGAGAATTTTTTTTTAGAAAGTAAATGAGCGCTCTGGGACAAAAAGCCGATTGCGGAGATGTGGGGAGAAGACGTACCGTGCGCCTCTCGTCTGCTTGGGTTTTGCATCTTTGGGATCAAAGGTATCTTGAGGACTGTTTTCCCCGATAGAGCCCTCAGCGTCGAGATCTGAATCCTTCCTAGCTCGTTTGCGACTGGAGCTCGTTGTCGCCGAGTAAGAAGGGCGTTTGCCATTGTCGTTGCGGGCTACTGGAGAGGATTGGTCGTCCATGGAGGAAGGCGTGTCTGCCATTATATGTTGCTGATAGTCTTGGGGGATGACAAGAGGGGCATGTTGGCCATGGCCGTAGGGATTGTGACCCATTGACTGCTGGTGGTGCTGGGCTTGTGCGTGATCTTGGTAATACATGATTTCTTGCTGTTCAGAGTGTGTTAGAGCCGTGCCGTAGTGATGGAGAGCAATGGCAGGGATGAAGCTGGAGTCGAAGCTTGGCCTCAGAGGTCTATACATAATCGGAAACGAGCGTGAGGGAGAGTGGCACGCAGATGACGAGGAAACCGCAGAAATGATTCTTTATAAAGTACAGAGTACAAAAAAGAGAGTGGGCTGGTATGGATGTTCGTGCGCGATTTAGCTCGTTTGCGGCGAGCTGCTCTAGATTAAATAACGGTTCGAGGGTAGTGCCAACCACGGACAGTCGCAGTAGAGTCTCCGCCTTAGGAACGCCATCTTACTACTCAGACGTTCGTCTCAGAGCACACTGCCCCGGCTCCACGCGGTCCAGATGGAGGGAGGCGTCGTCGTTCCTGGCTTTCTGGCATTATTAGCATTGGCACGGGCTACTGACACTGTTCCACATTCTTGTGCGGGGAACTCCTTCTCCACATTCGATTGTTCGATTGCGAGAGCCCCTCCAAACGACATCTGTGGTTTGCCGGCAGGTCTTGGAGGCTAGCCGGTTGCAAATCACACTGTTCGAATGAAACGGGATATCCTGGAGACCCGCCACGTTCCAAATGGCTGAAAATTAAGGTTCATGCGATCACTACAGCTTCATGGATCTTAACCTCCTCTTTGGGCCTGCCATCGAACGATATGAGTATTCATCGAACCCAACTGTTACCGCCGCTCTTCTCACCTGTCCTGAGAGTCCGTAGCTACAGCACCCAGCCTCTTCAGTACCGACATCCCGTCTGAAACGCGTCCAAAGATTGTATGCTGTCCGTCCAGATATGGTGTGGGTGCGAGGGTTAAGAAGAATTGACTACCTAAGAGGCCGGAAGGGCCAATCAGCAACCGCTGGATGACATGACATCGTCTTTACTTCCGAGAATACGCGAAACCTTCCTCGATGAAAGGCAACGTTCCGCTCTTCCCCGCATGGTGGAACACTTACCATTCGTGTTCGGACCAGAATTTGCCATCGCCAAGATCCCAGCGCCCACAAGTCGTAGCTCAGGATGAATTTCGTCCTCGCTAGATTAGATAGGGGCACGGTCAGAAGATGCCTTTAGGTTTCGTTTCCCCCCCCCCCCTGGGTTCGTGGCATTCAAGGAAGTCGCTCACAATTTTTGTCCATAGATACTCGTACCACCTCTCCCAGTCCCCGTGGGATCCCCTCCCTGAACCATAAAGTCTGCAATGATTCTGTGAAAGATTGTGCCGTTATAGTATCGCTTTTTTGCGAGTTCTGTAAAGTTTTGACATGTTTTCGGAGCGTGATTCCAGTAGAGTTCCAATTTAATTTCTCCCATACTGGTTTTCAGAATAACGTTTCGATCGTCTGCTGTCATGGTTGCTCTTCGGATGAGTTCGCTTAGTTTACCACCTGTACCTTTCCCTTCAAGACTAAAGCAACCGTTCAAAACGCAAACACTAGCCGAGGAGCTGATTCGCTTGATGCACCTTTAATCTAGA
>WSTS01000534.1:0-11254 GCA_019627755.1 Serendipita sp. 411 | reverse complement strand
GGTACCGATGGACCCTCCGACGGCGATCATTTGTAAATGACGAGGGCGCATCTTTTGCTGCAACATCGGGTCTAATTTCAGAAAAAGCGAAGGCCTTTGTTAATACCGACACCTGTTTAATTTTTTTTTTGGGGTCGTCTACTCACTCTCATAGTGTAAGAGCTCATTGTGTTCGGCACCTCCTCCAGCGATGATTTGACCACTAAACAAGGGGAAAAAAAAAGGTGTTAGAATATGGTTTTTTTGGGGATGTTTTAGATTTTAAAGGAGGAAGGAAAGAATGGGGGTGTTGGTCGGTGATAAGGTGTTAGGGGTAGGGTCGAGAAGAGATAAGGATATGAGAGAACCCTGGCGTCTCCTCTCACGACGTAATACCGCCGAAAAACAAAAAGGCGGGGAGGATGGAAACAAAAAAGAAGAAGAAGGAGAAGAGGAGGAAGACGAAGAATCGAGAGAGGATGGGGGAGTTAATGGATAATGGAAAGGCGGGTAACACTCACCCAGTGGTCCCAGGAGCCCGCTTAAAGGACTCAAACGTGAGGCCCAACCGAGTCCAAATCGATTCCGATTTGGGGTCGTAGAGTTTTTCGCCCTCGGCTACGGCTACTTGATGCGAAAATGCGCTCGCTTCGCCGTGGCCACCTACGCCTGCCTTTTCGTATTCGCCCTCATGGTCGATGGTCTTTTCCTTTTTGTCGATATCGGACATGATGATGACGAGGAGGAGGAGGAGAAGAGGAGAGTGGTTGGAGTTGGGTTGGTTGTACGACTATGAAGGGTTGGTGGGGTGGAGTGGAGTGGGAATTGTGACGAGGGAGATTTTATCGACTAGGTGTATGTTCTAGTGCAAACCTCGACCTACAAGTCACAAAACAAAGAAGAAGAAATGGGGAGAGAGCGAGAGAGCTAGAAGGAGAAGAGCTGAGGGGGAAGGGGGGTGAAGCAGTTCACGAAGGATCCACAAGGCGCGAGCCCCCCAAGGGTTTATATACTCCGCACAAGGAGTCCCAAAGGTACTACCATCCATCTGATTGCTGGCGATAAGAAGGAGCCGCCGAGTTCGATGCCCAGACGAGAGTGACCATATGGACCACTTGAGGCACGCGAGCTTTCGAAGCAGCCTCCACGAGTCCAACTCAGTCCTCCCCCTTCACCGCCCTTTGGAGCACATCGCGTGCAATCTCATAGATTTTGGTATCTTTGTTTCTGTATTTGGACATATATGTATCACGACGAACTCGCGAAGACTGAGACGAGACCAGTCGAGGCGGCTCGGAACATCTAGGAATCCACTTTACAGCTAGTCGACGGAAAGGTAATACTACTATATTTTCCTCTGATAATTCGTCGTCGTGGTCGTCGTAGCCAGCCTCACCGCCCTCAGTGTGTGGTATGATGAGATATACGACGATCAATATGGTCGATATCGAGCATTCTGATCGCATCAAAAATACATACATATATTTTATCTTCGTATCTTTGTATCTCGTATCTCGTATCAAAGTTTTTCACTCTCACACTGATGATGCAGGTTTGCTCGTACCCACTATCTATCTCTCCCGGAGATAAGGGGACCGGTAAGATCGTTGACCCGGGGGGAACCCGCCATCCCCATCCCCATCGAAAGTGACAAGTGGAAAGTTCCATGCTCATCATGCTCATCATCACACACACACGACACGACGTAGCTCTTACGGAATGCCGGCATTACGACCAAAGGCACAGCCGGCCATGCCATGCCAGAGCCAGATCCAAGTCTGCGTAGATTAATGGGGATCATTAAACCCCCAAGTCAAGATGTTCCATGTGATAGCGCAAGGCCCGCAGTCTAGCCATTTACCCAATCTGGGTACCCTTCTCCCAGTCCCACCAGTCCCAAGTTCTGGTTCCAGTTCCACTCGAGCTCCAGCCCCATCCCATCCAATGGGCATTGATCTACTCCACCGCCCGGACGCCACCACCAACCAACCTCAACCGGTCCTTCTAAACAGTCCTTACCGTCCTCTTCGTCAGAAAACAAATATACTACAGTACAGATAAAAATGGTCAAAGGTTTTCTACAATCCGGAATTGCTCTGGACTTCTAGATACGATGGATGTCGTATGGAATGGATGGATGGTAATAATGGGCACGCGACTGGACAGCATCCCATCGCAGGCATCTCCCCCAAATCGACCATCCATCGACAGCAATAAATGACAGCAATAAAATGACATTGACAGGTCCAACCAACCACAGCCATCGCATATCACACACCCACCCACGCGACGCGCGACCCGACTGGACCCCTGCCTCTTTACGCCCAATGAACGCGTACGGCTAAGTAATGTAAGGCTAAGCTACGTAACGTAACTCCCATTTACTTCAGTCCATAGTACCCGTCCCCACCTTTTCATCTATTCCTCGTCTCGTCCTTTTACCCGGTTTCCCTCCCTCATCGTGGTCTTACCCGACGCGACGCCTCGTCTAGACGCTGCATCCAGGCATTAATCCAGACAACGAGGCAAGGCAAAGTAAGGACATTCCAATTAGGAACATTCCATCGAGAGAAACAAAATAAAATAATCATAACAACCAATAGCGTCGCCTGCCTGCTCGCCTGCCTGCTTGCCTGCCATTATTAGCCATCATCCCCAAACGACAACAACCCTTTGCCTGCCTTCTTCTTCTCCTTCTCCTTCTTTCCCTTGGCTTTTGCCTTCGCGAGCCTTTCATTCCCGCCCTCTTTCTCTCTCTTCACTTTCTTTCTCACCCCTCCTTTCCCCACCGCTTCTTTACCTTGGCTTCCCCCTCTGTCTTCGTCTTCGTTTTCATCTTCGTCGTCCTCCCGTATCGAGATGATTTTCCGCTTGTTTGTCCCTGACGTTCGACCTCCTAATTGAACCCCAGACTTTTTCATCGTCATCGTCGTACCACTACCTGTAGTCGTAGTCGTACCGGTCGTCGTACTGGCTTTCATCGTCGTCGTCTCGCCTTCTCCTCCCTCGTCTTTGGAGTCCTCGGCAAGTGGTGGTAGTCCCTTTGCTGTACGGTAAATATATATATAATGAAATTGAAAAAGGGGTAAGAAAAGATATGATCCAAAGAAAGAAAGAAAAACAAAGCAAGTTTTGCTTTCGCTGTAGAAAAGCCAAACCAGACCGAACTAACCTCGTCTACGCTCGTTCTCCACTTCGCGCGCACTCAAGTGTTTGCCCTCTTTAAGGACCACAATCGTCGGTGCTTCATCATCTCCTTCTTCTTCTCCGTCACCAGCACCAGCACCAGCACCACCACTTCTACCTTCCGGTCCCGTTGCACCTCCTCGTCTCCCTTGTTTCTTCGCTCGCATCTCCCGCTCTTCACTCCCCATTCGTATCTCTCGTCCAAACTCGTCCAACTTTACACCTCCACCACCACTCCCACCGCCAACCCCTCCTCCCTCTTCGTCACTCACGACTCTCGGGTCATCTTCGTCCTCTTCGTCATCGTGTAGAGGTCGACCGGATACACGCGCCTGAAACGCCTTTAGAAAGTTTGGAGTGTGGGATTGGAATTGGAGTCGATGCGATAGTTGATGTTTTGTTGGTTCCTTTGGTGGCATAATTGTTGTTGTTGTTGTTGTTGTTGTTGTTGTTGTTGTTGTTGTTGTTGTTGTTGTTGTTGTTGTCGAGGGGTGGGTCGAAGGAGGATATATTTTAAAAAAAATTAACGAAAAGTCGGGAGGATGTTGAAGTTTTTGGACGCGTCGGATGTGTGTGTGTGTACGTGGGCGTGAAGTATGTGTGAAAAAAGCGAGAGCGAGAGCGGGAACGAGTGAGAAAGAAGGAAAGGATGGTTGTGGGTGAGTGGAATGGAGTGGAATGGAAGAGTAAACACGGTAGTTTTGGAAGGTACCACTAGCTGTGTCGACTCGGAACGAGAATCTGGTGGTCCGTTTTCTGTCCGTCGTCCGTCGTTTTCTATTCTATTCCTTTCGTAGGATATTCCCGCCGTTATCCTCTAAGTCTAGAGGGGAGGGTGGGGGAGAGATAGAGAAGAGGACGTAATTCGACCGACAAACAAGGCAAAGGTATTGCTAGAGTGGCAGTAATAGCAGCAACACCGTTACGTGTATGAACGCTAGAAGGACGAGTCGTCTGTTCCCGCTTTGAATTTTTCGAGTACTTGCAATACACTGCTATACAGTTGAAAATTAGAGTCTGGCGAAGATAGGAATGGTATGCTCGCGGAACCCTGCTGCCTCGTCGTAACAAATCGCAGTAAAGGATGGAGTTGTCGCGGCGTAATGGGGTTAGAATGAAATGGAATAGACAAATCAGGGCACTAGGATAGATAATCCACGACTTGGACGTTCAGTCTTCCGTAACAGCAGCAGGTTCCTCTCCTACAGAATTGCGATGAAGGGTCGAAGAAGGACTAAAATATGTAGAAATGGTGGAGCCAAAGAGTCGGTGAGTAGAATGACTATTCAAATGGAACTCGCTTGCGATCGTTTCCAGAGGTTCAAGGGAAGTCAAGCAAAATGTGGTCAGAGGCCAAGGTCCAACCTCTGATCGTCACAAGCAAACACTGAGAAGATAGTGATATTCGGCATCAACAAAAGGTAACAATGAATATAAATACACTTGAATAACCGAAATAAGGAGAGTCATGAGAGTCAACTATGGGATTCGAAGAATGTTAGTGCAGGTCGTCGTCCTTCCGTTCACTCGACCGCTGCCTCTTCTTTCCCTTCAGTTCCATCTTCACTCATGAGTGCGGTGGAACGACTTTATTCTCCCCTTTTAGGCCATTTCCATTTTCCTGTCCATCATCCACATTCGACTTGTAGAACCAGACCTGATCATCAGCCTCCATAAACGGATTATTCTTTGTTCCCGTTGGCCGTTGTAGGAGATGGCGTGGCCACGAAACGTCCACTTCCTCCTCCCATTCCAGTATCCTTTCGGCTCCAAAATGGTGATCACCTCCTCACATACTGCCTTTAGGTCGCCCCTGTCGACCCTTTCGTAATGTGGTCGCGGATCATTGGAAGCGTAATCTCGAGTGGTGACCTCATTCTAAGCATCTTCAAACTGTTTGCAGGATTCCCGGATATACCAGATCAATCGGCAGCAAGATGGTCCAAATGTATATGAACGTAGCTCCTTTGAAGCAAGACGAGACTTCGTGTATCTAAGTAGTCTTAACCCGTGCCTAGTCATGTATTGTCGATGCGGGTAGAAATCGAGAAGTTTTAAACGAATCATCAGAAGAAAAATTGGCTAGATTGTTTTCGAGGGATCAATAGGGGTATGCTTGACGGGCTGAACTCAAGCGAGGGCATTGTGTTGGAGTTAAACCTTAGACTCAACCGTTGCTTGCGTGAACACATTAGGGTCAACTAGCGGTCAAACAGGATGATTATAAGGAGAGTACAAGCAAGTAAGTCCCTTTATTAGCGATCATTTCATACTGCTTGGCCGTCTAACATTCTTGAAAGCGGCGCCAATCGACCGTCCATTTCCTGACGAGAATACGGTGGCCGAAATGTATTGCAATGAGGCATATACGATTGATAATGAGGCAGTGGAAGACTGGACTTCCAGTTTACAGATGCTCCTCACATTCGTGAGTTCCTTCATGCTGGAATATGCCACTACTGACACTGAAAAGGCGGCCATTTTCTCCGCCGTTCTCATCACTCTCATCGTCGATAGCAAAGCTCTACTGGAGCAAGACAGCACAGACATTCTGGTCGATGCAGTTGTATTCTTAATGAACAACCTCGCAAATGGCACACATCAACCCTATTCTCCCCCCAAGTTCCACCCATCGACCCGATCGATACTCGTCAACTGTTGTTTCTTTGCTAGTCTATGCTTAAGCATCGCGACTGCACTTGCCGCCGTCCTCGCCATGCAATGGGTTACCGATTACGGTGCTGTGACAAGGCGCGCTGGATCTACGCCCGAAGAGCGTGTGAAGCGAAGGCATTTTCGATACCAAGGTCGGCAAGACTGGAATATGGACACGATCATCGGTGCACTTCCCGTCGCTCTCCACCTCTCCGTTCTTCTTTTCTTCGTGGGGCTGATTGTGTGGATGTGGGATGTGCATCACTCCGTATTTGGAGTCACTTTTGTCTGTGGAGGGCTCGCTGCACTATTCTACGTCATCACCACGACCTTGGCCGTATTCTGCCCATCCTGTCCGTACCGGACGCCTCTGGCGGGTTGGATATACGCCGTTCTCCATTGCCTTACGATGATCCTATCTCGGTTCACTTGGCTCAAGCCGCATGAATCCCAATCGGATAAGGAAATGGAAGCTGGGGCTACCGCGAATAGTAGGCATGCATCAGGGTTTCGGCGTCTCTTCACAAACCTTCACACGCTCCTTTCTCAGCACTCGTTAAGCCTACGCGACGACGTCTATATTCGTAGTCCAGACAAGAGCTTGATGCGAAATTCCCTCATTTGGTTGTCCAATCATATCTCGATCTCACCCGACGTCTACACTCGACTTTTTGTGCTCATTAATGGGTTTTCCCCACTCGTAGATACAGCGGAAGACTCCTCGGCTTGGAGCAACGTACCCTGGCCCAAGATACTCCATGCCCTGGGGACCATATACAAGGCATTTGTAGAGCACAGCGATCTCAGCGAGGAACTATTCGTCGAGTTTGCTGGCCAGACTCATTGTTTATGCCAACCGGGTATGAAGATGATCATTGAGCCCAGACTAGGTAGCAAAGATATGGACGTGGACAACCCCCAATTTCCTGCTCGTCTCCTATGTGCCTGGATAAATTCACTCTCCTACCACACTTCGGACACACTGAGAAAGCAACGGTTCTATGATGAAGCCAATGTGAGGAGCCAGATAAACGAGATCTCATCAAGGACAGAAGATCTGCTCAAAACCTGGTATCAACTTCTCGATGACGAAGTACACACGTGTGATCGCATTCTGCCTCGACTTTTGCACAATCTTAGGTCGGGCGATCATTTTGTGCGTTATGTCATATCTACTGGACATTTGCCGTGGAGCCAAGGGGAGACGATACGTGGGAACTCGGCCCTGTGGCATATTTCCTCGACTCCACTAGCTCGGCGTCTTCAAGTAATCAACTGGGTGGAAAGCCTCGCAGAACATCCCCAACAAGGACAAATTTTACGGAGTATGAACAATACTCCCTCCCTTCCGTCAGCGATACTGCTATTACACTCTCAGTGGACAGACGAGGAGAAGGATGAGTTAAGACACATGGGATTTCTAAATTGGGAAAAGTGGGAAACCCCAGAAACAAGGTTGGCCTCAGTGTTAGTAGCACTCGATAGAGTGCTGGCAAAGAATGAGGAGCAAGGAGGAACAAGCTTGAAAAGGAGCACGTTGGGAATGATTGTTGAGATTCTCTGCGACGATTTGGCACGGCTTGATACTTCATTTGATTCAAAATCTTTCAATAAGGAAGATAAACGGAGAAAATGGATCTTGGACTCGTTTCAAAGCATCCAGAGTGCAGTTCTTCGGGCAATTGCAGTTGCAACTCTGGGTGTCAAATGGGATGAAAATTCGATGCAGGGGCTCATTATGGAGCTAGGTACTCTCAACGATGGTGCATTATGGTCTCTTAGTAGAGTCTGCCTCAAGAGCCCACCGTTCATCAACGGTGACTATACTGCACTGTGGGAGTTGAGGCTACGACTGTGGATTCATTTCCACTCTAATGTCGCTTTGCATTATTTCAGTACAACCCTGGACGACTTAAACTCGTTGGTGAGTAGCCAAAGCTATACAAGGAGTCTTTCTGTTTATTCATTTGATTCCTACAGAAACTTATCGAACAAGAAATGCAGTCAACACGCCTTAGAATCAAGCCTGCGGGCGACTTTCTGCTCCCACATATCCATCTCAATCATTCGTACAGATGGGCAGCGATATATTCTCCGTCTTTCACCCTAATTCCAGACATACTGGTGGGAAACACTATCTCAGTTAGCAATCATACAGCATCGACAAAATGCATTGAATATCTCACCTCCATTTGTCGCAACCTCAGCGAGGACCCGGTCAGACTTATCCGCCTGCTTATCGAGCTCGTTCGGGCGGATATCAACCATGAACCTCGTTATCGACGGCCATTTAACCTCTTAGGCCTACTGAAACATGCAAAGACTTACCTTGCTTCAAAGGAGCTGAGGCCATTTGGACCATCCTGCCGTCGATTAATCGAGTATATTCGAGAGTCTCACAAACAATTTGAAGATGCTTGGGACGAGGTCATCAGCCGAGACTACAGCTGCCAAGATCCGCGACCACACTATCAGAAGGTAGACAGGGGCGAGCTGAAGACAGTGTGCAATGAACTGATCGATATTTTGGAGCCGAGAGGATATTGGGATGGAGAGGAGGTGGATGTTTCGTGGCCAAGGCAGCTTGTAAGGCCAACAGGAACAGAGAAGAACCCGTTCAAAGATGAGGTGGAAAATCATCTCCGGGCCAACAACTCGATCATACATAACCAGTGGCAGATAGACCAAATTGATTCCGAAAGCGAGGAAGACGTCAGATGGCCGATAATCGATGAGGTGACTACAGACGGACAGGTCAAGATCGGAGTAAATAACGAGTGAATTTCATTAGTATATATACCGATTTTGTGTTTTCCATTGGTGTGGCCTTTAGATTCTGTATTTTATTTTTGTATTTGTCCCCGTCTTGCGATCAATATCAAGAGCCACCAAACACACGCACCTATCCATGGAATTGTTGAATAGAACGAGTAAAATATAGGATCAATCGGCGGCGGAATGGTTGTAGATTCATTGAAGCAAGATGAATCTTCGCTTGTTTGGGTAGGCTTAGGAGGTCAAGTCGGAAATGGGGAGTTTGGTTTGATATCGACACAAATGAGTTCGATAAGAAGGTGGATACGTCTGGTCGGGTCGCCACTAAGGTCGTAACAAATAGGGGTAGGATATTTGATGCATTCCTTCGGTGGTATATCGCCCTTAATGTCGTTATAACTCGTGTATTCCATGCGTGTCCATGTATTTAGTTCGGACGTGAGTGGTAGCCAGACCTTACCGGTCTTGCTCCCGCTCACGTCCATAGGTTCGTCCAATACTAGCACCGGTCTTGCTCCCGCTCACGTCCATAGCCCTACCATACTTTCAAGACTTAAGTGAGGCAGTATACCCAATGAGGATGTCGAGAATTCAAATGGACCACATATATATGTGGCATTCGAGTCATACGAGTAATTGAGATAGACTTGTGCGAATAGGAAGTCACCCGCTTGTTCGATTCCAATTCGACTCGATTGGATTTCTAGCTCGACACGCCTTTGTAGGAATCAAATGAATCAAAAGCATGAATGTACGTGGAATTTTGGTTACTGACCAGAGCGCCCAGGTTGGCCAGCATATTACTGAAGCTGCTCGACCTCCGTTTGTTATTGCTCGCTGTATAATTCGAGTATTTCAATGGAATTTATACCTACAATTTGAAATGAATGAGTGGATGCGCTTACTCCTGAGGTGGAGAGGCCAGCGACGACCGGCGGTCAAAGGGTGGGAGTGGATGTTGGAAGACGGCGGGATCACCCTCAGACTTTGACCAACAATTACTTGGAGAATTGCGCTTCCAAAGGGAATGGGCTGGTGGGCGCGAGAAACGAGTCGATTCGAGCTGGATGCTGCGAGCGAAGTGAGCGGGTGATTGTCAAGTCGAAGACACGTCGTGTCACAAACAAGGCCAAACATCCTTAGATAGCCAACGTTGCCTACAGGGCTCTCATCGACTCGAAGGCGCATCGCCATTGTCTACTGCAGCCTACTAAGAATCTCTGACCCTTCTACAGATAATTAGAAGTGACTCCGGCATAGAAACTATTCCACCGTCATATTCTCAAATCCCACAGTGACGTACAGTCGCCGTCAAAGAAAGGCAGGTCCTTGAAGCAGAGAGCACTGAGAGGATGTGGTATTCAGTGCCGAGAGAGCCTAGATCTTCGATGAATCCGCCGACTACATCTGAAAGCCACCAGAGCTGTCCATTTATGAATTGTAAGTGCCTGAATCCCGGTTAGAAAGCATGTTGAAGTCCGCTTCTATTACTAGCAACAGAATTCAACAGCGATCTTGTTATTATATTTGGTGGTAGAATTTCCCTTTTCCTCTGATGGCCTGCCCGCCCAGCATTTCGGGTAATTAATCCAAGAGATTAGAGACCCAGGTACATATAAAGACACTCATATTCGCAAAAAAAAAAACTGGCGGCGAACCACGGCCTTCAAGCCGGTGAATGGGTGTCAGGACGAAGGAGCACTTGCACTCGGTCCCAACCCTCACCAGCCGATCCCGCTGGTCATGAGTGTTTCGGATCGTAACGAAAGTAGAAGGTATATAGTAACTATCTAGAACGATGCCTTTGACTAACGAACATATCCGTAGCAACCTGTATCTCGATCGTAACTAGCTTTCCCAGTCTCGAAGTCGCGCTATCCTAATGATATTGTCAGACATCGACATTAATGGAATCAAGAAATGGAAGTTTCGTGTCAAACTACGGCTCAAAGATGGGAATGTCGACGAGAATATCGACCTGACCGAGCACGCTGGCCACCGATGGACTCCATCTCACACTTGGTACGCCTATCTCATATGATATATCTTCTTGGCTCAATCTCATACACGATCAGCGAGATTCCTGCTAGCGGCAGTATTTCCGTTACCCTCAAAGCAGGCGTTGCTGTCGGTAGCTTCGGGCTGGGAAAAGAGGAGACGACTAAGGATATCAGCTGTCAGAGAATCAGCAAAGAGTATCTTGAATTCGATGGTCAGAGCATTAGTCATGGACCATCAAGCGCAACGACGTCTCATTTCTCCATTTCGGGTACGTGCGAATCGCCATTAGTCGTGGATTTGTGACTTATTTAACTAGAAAAAGTCATTTTTGACGACAATTCGGCGATCGTGACGTTGATATTTCGCCCTTCGCAGACTGTATGTCTCGAACTTACTACAGATGGAACCATAGACTGACTGGCAACAAAAGTCGGAGACAGTGCGTCAAGCTCTACATCGAGTGAAGGTCGCAATGGAGAACTATAGCCAACTAAAGACAAACAGAACAATGCGATCGGTGGATACTGCGCTCAAACTCGGCGTCGCAGCCTCTGAGGTCGGTCCTTGGATTACCAGCTATCTCTAACTATTGAATATCTCCCGTAGGCAAATCCATATGCTAAAGCGGCGTTTTCGATCATAAGAGTGACGTACGATG
>WSTS01000533.1:0-11258 GCA_019627755.1 Serendipita sp. 411 | reverse complement strand
TCGCATCGTATGGAGCAGTCTTGCAGATGACGCACGCGTTTGGGCCTAGGCCTGGCTGAACGTTCTCAGCTACGAATCCAGCAGCGGGATCATTCGTAAATGCCGAGTAGCCACCAGCCACCGTCTCACCTGCTTCAGTACTTTCCGATGCGGCGCCTGCCCCAGCAGCAGTGGCGTTTTGCGGGTGAAGATTGGCACTAAACTGTACGCATGAAGCTTTATTGGTCTGACGTCTAGCATGATTGCAGAGGGCATGACTCACTTTCTACATCTTTTGCTGCAGAATTGGTTATAATCACCATTGTGGTCTTGCCATCGCGGATTTGTACAGCCTGGGGCGACGCAAATGACTATTGGATTTTGTCGGTGTCACGAGAAATCTACGATTGGAGATGATTACTAACGGCTTGAAGGGAACTCTTGTTGCATTTGTGGTGAGTATGGCAGAGAAGATGCACGCTACGTGTGGCCGCCTTGTTCCATTTTCGATTGGTCCAATTACTTTCGACCGTTTATCGACGTGGGATGCTCTGTGTCACAAGGGTCAATTGTACAGTAGCAACTCATACTCTTCATCTAAGTTGGGAATGAGATAGCCGACACGCCCTACAGAGTCGTTTATCGACCTGCTTGAAGGAACCTATTACGACTCCGACGAGGAAATCGGTTGGCACTTTTTCTTCCTTTTGATCGATCGAACTTTTAGGAGGTCGAGGTACTACATTATTTTGACTAGATGCCCACGCTTTCTCTCTTGTAAGGAGCACATTTGGCTGTGAATTCAGCTGCGGTCAACAAAGCGAAGAGCAGCTTGCACAGTAAAAATCGATCTGTTATACAGAATCACTCGCTATATTTCAGAAGAATTGCGAGTCCTCGACGCGCGATTCGCTCTCCTCCACCTTCCTCTTCGCATGTGGAGATGGACTAGATGGGCGGATGCTATAATAATGACTCTTGAATAGGTTAGGAGAAGAGCGTGAACCACAACGCTTAACAGGCATTGACTATCTGGGAGGGAGTAATGGAGTTATAGCTCGCGGCATCTTCCTTTTTGATATATCCGATTGATCCACTCTATCCATGATATTATCTTGTATGGTTGGATTTCTCCACCCACCAATCGACCTAGAAACACTAATTGTAAAGCTGCCTCGGACGACAATAGGTTCAGGACTATGATCCTCCTGAAAGGTCGCTTCCAGAGTGATTGGATAATCACCTGGATGCATAGGAGTTCCCTTCAGCTTCGAGCCTGCGAGGGACAACCAATTTGGTAGTGACGAGCCAACAGACAGATCGGGATTCTGGTTCGCCTCAATCGACTCAGTTGCAGGGGACGGGAGAATATTCCATTCTATGTCCTTTCTATGCGTCCAGTGATCATGAACCTTTAGATTCCATTGCCAGGCCATGCCAACAATGGCAAGGGGTGGTTGTCCAACGATGGATCGTTCATGTGGGATAAATTCCCACAGTAATGGATCGGGACACATCATCAGCTCACTAATGTCGCCTTGAAGGGTGGGGTTGAACGACGAAGGTGGGTCAACCGATGCTGATGAGGGCCTATGGGAAAGCTGTCCACTGCCTTGTGACTGGGTTTGACCTTCAGTTAACGGCATTGTTACCGATGTCACCCCCGACGCTTCAACGGCAAGGTTTGTCCGACGAGCTCGGACACGCCAGATGGGTTGACCTTGGGATTTCATCCTATTACCGGATTCGCTTAGACGTGAGAATAATTTTGAATTATTGAGGTACCCGGGGATCCCAATGATGACATCTTGAGGCAGGCCCCTAGCCGTGAGCTATGTGTTCCATATAAGATTGCAGATTTGATGTATCGAAGGAAAATAGTGGTATAGTTTCGATTGAAGTTGTGAAGAGATAGCCATGGGTCATTTCGATAATCAAGGGAATTTGACAATGGGGAAGACAACAGTTAATGTTTATGTCGAATACAACCGGATCATTGCGGACAAATAATCCCTCACCAGGTCTATGAAGCCATTGACAAAAGCTTCAATTCGGAATTTCAATGGCCGCCATCCATACAACTGTTCGTATCGCTGTATCCTCCTTGTGGTGTACATCTGATGAATAGTGTGTCCCATTCGATCTTTTGCATCGGCTAGAGGGAAAAAGTCAGATTATGACAAATACAATCGATTGGAGAAGCAAGGAATGATTCCCAACAAAAAATAGAATGAGGAAGAGTTTGGGTAAGGTAATGGGCGGGATAATTTGGTTAAAGAAATCGAGCTTGAAGAGACGTCTGCATCGACGCTTCGCGTTGGGGAAGGTAAAGAGGGGAGGTGGTGGTCAGCAAGTGGAAAGAAAAAAGGAGGGAGCAGAAAAGAATAAGGGATTGAGGGAGCAAGAAATGCAAACGTACGGTGGATGCATAGATAATTTAGATATCTGAGTAGGTACTCATCAATAAGAGGCTTCGTGGTCGGCGTGATGTCCGTTGGAACCGGTGAACTGTACACATCTTCCTTATCTGCAGAATTCTTCCAACTAGGAAGCGATGTGGAGTACGCGGGAGAAAATTCCCGACGGTACTGTGTTTCTACTTGATAAGAAGAGTGGTGTTCGGATGGTGGCGATGGATACAAAACAAGCTCCGGGTAAGCATAGTATTGCGACGACTTCCGGCGGATTTTTCGACTGAAATTTCTACCTCTACTCTTGCTGCTATCTCCGGTCTTCTCCAAAGGCTCAACAGACACACCAGACGCGCTCGATACACGACTGTCTGCATCCGACCAATAAGCCTCCGTGATCGGGGCTTCATCATCTAGATCATAATCTTGTTTCGAATACGTTAAAGAATCGAACATTTGGCTTTGGTTTGCTTCCTGAGGTCTGCTCGGCCATGCGGTGAATCGATCTATATTCCGATAGGCTTGGTCAGGTAGACCTGGTACTCTGCCTAAATTCAAAAACGCTTCGTACGACTGTCTGACTGCGACGGCACCGGGACGGTCTTCACATAGTTCGTCAAAGACACGGAGGACAGTTTCTTCAGAGTTGTTCTCTACCTCAATAAAGTCCTCCAATCTGTCAAGAACTCTAGGAAAGGTAAGAACCCGACCTTCGGTGCAAAGGAGGACATACTGATGCAAGTCACTACAGTAATCGGCAGCCTCTGAGGCGTTGTCACTGGTATCAACTCTCTGAACACTAACTATTAAGTGAACCAGTGCGCGTGCTAAATGAACTGGTCGCAGATCATCATTGGGAATGCTTGATACTCTTTGGACAAGAGCCTCTCCGCGGGCCAGTAAAAATTTCAATGACTCCGACACGGGGATATCGTTCTTGAAGTCAGTCTGGAACTATCCAAACTATTAGGCGGGTGGAAGAGGGACGACAGCAAACCTACATCATATCCTTTTATTGTTTGGAAGGTGAGTAATTCTTGCAGCAAGGAAAGAAGACTCGTTACCTGAGATCGTCTTTACAAAGGCGATTGTTGGGCGAGCCTCCCAGGAAGACCGTATTGTATCTCTGAGGATCTGAGATTCGATGAACGGTCGTCCTGCATAATCCTTGACCGAAAGAGGGGAATAACCATGAGCCCTAGTATGAGAAGTGATCACGTCTATTGTAGGTGATCGATCATCTTCGTCGGAAAGGGCTAAATCATCATTAGAAGAGAGTCTCCTGCACTATCAGCTGACTGACCGAGAGGAAGGACGACGTCCTCCTCGGTAGTTCTAACAACGACGAGCGCGTTGTATCCGGTTCGGTCAAAGACGAAGGCTTTTCGAGTCGATGAAGGAATGGTTTCAAATTGAAAGGAATATAGGAAAACGGGATATGGTCCAAACTTTTGCACAAGTATTACTGGGTCGTGCTTTGGTTTCAATTGGTTGAGCTGGGCATCCAATTCGCCGTAGGTCATCCCGGGAGTAAATACTGCAGTATTTGGTCAACGTCAAACAATCATTCTGATACCGAAAGGCACTCACCGAGTTGAGAGAAAGGCAAGTCGAGCTTTCCGATTTCAACGATATCAATCACCCGATCTGCTGAGACAGCGTCATCACCGGGAGCATTCGCAGACGGGTCTTCCACTCACAATCGACATTGGAACTACTTCCTGAATCCGAGTCGACATCCATGGCCCTATAAGAGAATCGGTGAGTGGGCGATGTGATCAAAGCCTCGTTAGGGCGTAACGACTAGGAATGTGACCAGTACTTCGACTTCAATCATGCTGTCGATCGAGGAGAGATCCAGAGCGTCTGCCAAAAAGGAGAATGCGAGTCTCAAGAGGTGGATGGAAAATCCTCTAAATGATGACTTGATCCTTATTCGGAAGCAAGTGCCGAATGTCGCCTTAGGAGACCTCTTTGCACAGACCGTGAAGCACCTCGCGACAAAGTCACATAAATGGAAGAATCCGCTGAGGTTTTGTCTTGATTATAGCATACGTGTTCTAGCGGAATTGACGCTGCATAGGTCATCTAAAGAAACTGATCAGATCAACCTGCAGACCATCGTATGGCGGGTAAAGGAGCAGATAGGCCAGGCCCCCATAGGAGATGAGAGGCACCCTGTATGCTGTACAATTCTGCAAGAAGCGATGGGAGACCTGAAGAAGGCTCTGGTGAGTGCTCGATTCAGGTAGCTGGGACCCCGTCCTTACATATTAAGAACATAAGGCAAAGCAAAGAAGGAAAGACGAATTAGAGGAGAAAGAAAAGAAGGCCATCCTAGACGACCGGAGGAGATATGATCGCGTTCGACAGTCAACCCCACGACCGTCGTCGAATCTAAACACGGAATTGAAGATGATCTTCATAAGAGATCCTAGAGAGCCAGAGAAAGAGCCCTACATACTAAGTAAGCAAAGGAGTTAGAACGCGTAAATGAACCATCCCTGACAAAGCTCTAGAACAGGACCGTTTAATGATCACGTACAAGGATTTAATTTGGCGCTTACGAGTCGATAAAATCGCCCAATTCCTGCATTTATGGGCAAGAAGTGTGAATCCAGGTATACGGGGGTATGCCGCGTGCCCCGGCCTCCAGTGGATTCACGTTGTGGGTAATTATCCCATTGAAGGGAGGGAATTTGGTGTCGTAGATCTAGACAAGGTGTCTGATTCTTACATTGTGGCACTCGTCGATAAGAATGGGAATGAAGACATACCTCGTCCTATTGGTCAGCCCTTCTCCCTACTGTCCCACTATTCCGACTCAAACAGATGCTGAGCATAAAGCAGACGTCCCTCTATTTGGCAAGAAAACGTGCTGTGAACCAGCATGTAACTCATTGATGACTCACCTTCAGTCTATCTGGAAGGATTCTACAATTATGAATGCTCGGATGCTGCCGGATGATCGTTGTGTGCGGCAGACACCGCTTGATAGCGAAAACTTTCCACCTCTGAGAAATGACCTCTACTTGGAGGTGTCGGAGCCAGAGAAAGGAGCCCACGCTCCCACCGTTGCCGGAAGTTCAAACCAATCCCCGGCTCCGTCCTCATCGAAGACGAGGTAAACTTGGAGAGTGGGCTGTATAAACTGAAAGATCCTGTAGTTGTAGGACTTTCTCATGCCTAGAGCATTGTAACAACAGCAGGTACTGGACCAAGAGACGTTGACGAGTAAAAACGAGAGAGGCGACGGCAGTGGTACATGACGGAGGAGCTTTGCGGTGTCCGGGAGGAGAACTATGTCTAGCTATCGACACGAACTAGAAAAAGTTTGCTGACGATAAGAAAGAACGTCGAATGGAGGTCCACGTTTGTGTTACGCGTCGCGTGAAGGGACGTGACGCGTCTGACGGTGTGAGAAAAGGAGACTTAAGTACGTGCGGGTGATATTGGAGTGGAACGGTAGAAAGGTGATCAGATTCCAGACTGCAGTACATGTGGTCGGCGGGCGTCGCCCTTTTATACTAATCGGTGCACGCCTAAAGACCTCGTCCATCCGTTCTCCATATTAATCGTCATATTTATTTGTTCCGGACCAGTGGGAGGGCGATGAGATGGCGGCTAGTGGTTCGTGGTTAGGGTAGGGTCGAGGGGGCCAACTGTATTACCCCAGTCGGAGGGCGCGCTTGGAGGACCGACATACCCAGATGTCGCGTCTCCTGTCCTGTGGCTATTCACTGGGGTAATTATTAGCGCTAAAGATGGATGGAAAATAGGAACTTACAGCGGCTAGCTTCGGCTGCCGATTGTGTCCGTAACAGTTTGGTGGTCGAGGGCAAAGCTTATTTCCGAATTTGGACGCTGCCCCACTCTCCTCGTTGGATCCCTGCTCGTCGTAAACTTTCAAGTTGAGAACTGAAAGACGAAGAAATATTTTATTTCAATCTCGGTATTATGAGCGTCCTTCGACAATTGCTATCGGCAGTCTAAATAGCAACAAAAAAGGGTACAATATGATACAAAATCCGCGTAATAAACACTCTACATCTATCCTGCATTGATTTTTTATCCGATATTTGGCTCTGTCTTGCTCGGGAGGCTCTACGCTGTTAGAGCAGAACGTCCTTGTCGAATTCCCTGAGTCGGATAGTGCCGAAGTGACCGATGAAATTGACTCATAGATCACTAATCCCTCCCTTTTTCCGGGGAACTATGGCTTCAGCTCCAGTTTATCTCACACGATCGTCCATCCTCCGCTTGAGCGACTGATGATTGTCACAGTGTAGTCCTCCCTCGAGAGGACGTTGGGAGGATAAGAGGGGAATATGGCAGAAAGGGGGCCTTTCAAGGTGATTTTGCTGGTCCACGACCTCTTCGTCATCCCCGAAGTCCAGATAGATGGAGAACTTCACGAAATTCGACGCAGGACCTGACCCAGACATGTCTGAGGTGTATAAATATACATCTATATCTTATCTTCCTTTCCTTTTTACCACATCTAGAGTGACTCCCTGATCCATGCTTGAAGGGGACTCGACTGTGCGTCGAACACATCGGCAAGCGCTTTCTTTCTTTCCGTATCTGTCGCTTACCGTATTTTCGCAGATGCTATATGCTCGTAAAGTCTCATGATCGTTGATACCAGCGTCTCTAGCCTTCCGCTATCTTGTCGCAAAGCTTTCTGGGACGTCGAAGCCAGCGCTCAAGTCGATGTGAGTTTTGTTTTCACACAGATTTTCAACAAGCCTCAAGCTGTAGTTTGTCTGGAAACATTTCTAGACGAGAAATTCTGCATTGGCGAGCAGGACATATATGTGCAGGGTAAAGCACCAGCAAAGTTGATCGGGTTACATTCATTCCATCTCAAGGATCACGGGATAATATTGATGAATTCGATCAAGGTGCCGTCGCCGCCAGTTGGTGCGTCGACAATGCCTTGTGGTTTCTTCACTGCTCTAGGTATGTCGTCGAGTTTATGCGGCATATTTCTTCAGGAAATGAGTAAGTGACGTATAGATGTCCGTTTACGCTGCTTACTCTTTATGAAGATGACCGAATCGCTTGAGCTGAGGCAGTCAGCTACTTGCATTATGCGATGAAAACCTCTCCCTCGCCGGTTCTTGACTCTTCATCAAGACCTTGGACCTACCGTATCTACCACTGGAATGACCGAGGTATGAATGGCGCGGTCTAAGAGAAACTGGACTGACGAGCAGATAGAATGATCCTAGACAGAGAAAGATGGAGGATGCACTGATGCGGCCGATAGACTAGCGGGCATACCCCAGATAATTAGGAACGTGACGTTCAGCCAGTGCATAGATCCAAATAGCAACCTTTTTACTGAAGGGATCGATGGAGCGGTTATTGTTCTATAACCCTCATCTTAGAGCGACTCCAGAGCTCCGGTCATTCGGCCGTACAGTAAGACCATAGATCGAGCTTAAGGCGCACTTGTATTCCTAACCCCCCGCACGTTCGATTGCCCAAGGCAAGAATACCCGCGCTACCTTGGGAGGCTTACGATATGGAGGCAGGTGAACGACTTATCTGTCCCCCCACATTCGAGAAAACGGTGTCAACTACGAGTGCCTATAGAAGATATACCCAACGATCACGGTTAGTGAGTTAAACGATCTACAACTAGTCTTCTGCCCTCATTGCTACATCATGCTACCAGGTCTCTAAGGAGCCTGCCGGCGCCCCAGCAGCTTATCGACAAGGGAGCTCCTACGTTAGTAGACTCTACAGACTCTTAGGTGCTAGATATTGACCGTGAGTTACCAGGCGCCCATCAAAACCGCCGGTCCCAGCTGCAAGAGCGGTCGGGTGCCTACAACTATGGGATCAAAAAATCCTGATGAACTCCTCGTATTGGATCGTATACCCAGTCGACAAGAGATATCACTCATCCGAAGGATCATATCTGATGATACAGAAGAACTTTCGGCCTTGGAGTCTCGGATCAAGAAAAGACAAGCAGCCGTAGATCTATCCCAGAAAAACGTAAACGAAATACAAGCTACCATTAGAGGCCTTGAAAATATTCAATCTGTGCGGAAAACATGACTCAACACTGACATGGACGCTCAGCGAGAACTCAGCGGCACCGAGTTACCATCGGTACCGACCACAGCACCACAGAAAGACTATGAAATACCCAAAATATGCGACATATCATCCTATCATCTCATGGAGCTGCACAAATGTCAAGCAAGAGTCCAAGAAGGAATTGAAGAAATCGACCAAACTCACAGATGGATGTTTGAACTCCGTCAAAAGCTTTTGGAAAGTCGTTCAAGACTGAAAGAGGAAACAAGCAGTCTAGAAGCGATCAAAATGTGTGCTTCTCGACTTCGAGGAGAGATCTGCCGACGTAACCAGCTCATCAGCGCTATTCGACGACTTCCTAGCGAGGTTTTGCAGTCGATTTTCCAAATTTGCATCTGGTTAGAGATAGAAGAAATCAAGGTGACCCCAAGCCGACCACAAAGCCGCGTTGTTATCATTCTTTCTGCCGTCTGTGCACGATGGCGGAAGTTGGTAGCCACCTGCTTATCCGTTTGGACATATGTTCCTCTCCCAAAGCCATCCACCCTCACCACCTACCAGCGAAACACTGCCCGCCTCACACGATACATAAAACTTGCGCGGAAACACGTCATTCTCGATTATCCCCAGAAAGGACCATGGGAGTGTGATGTAGAAGTGACGAAGACTGTGGTATCCTCTTCACGGGGGGGTTCAGTTTCGACCCAGAAAACATCTACTGAGCGCATCTCTGTGACAGACGGGATCAAGTATTTCGCAGAGAACATGTTGTCACCTAATCACCTTCAATGGAGGGGGATAACCTCATTTGAGATAATCTTCAGGGAAGCGAGTGCTCCGTTGGAGATAGCCCAGTGTCTGTGGCCGGTGGAGAGTTACTGCATCCGTAATGGCCTCTTACGCTTTAGTTCGACCTTTAGAACCCCCTTACAACATTTGCTTCTCGACCTTCCACTCTGTAGTGCCTCGGAGGTGCGAACCACCATCCGAAAGCTCGTCAATTTGAGGACCTTCGAGCTTGTCGTCAAAACAGGGAATATTACAGAGGCGGTTGACGCGGATGCTTTCGAACTACCCCATCTCTGCCGAATCACTAGCAGTACGCACCTCCTATTCGTTCTCCTCGACTCGTACATTATAGCACCGTCTCTGCGCCAGATGGGTGTCCTCGGAAAACAGAACGATACCGTCGATGATTGGGAACCGTTGGCAAGCCGTCTCTCCCTCCATACTAACATCTCCCTTGTAAAGTTTTCCGACCCTACATCCCTTAGCGACGTGGAAGAACAATTCGTTCCGATGTTAGGGAGGCTATCTTCTCTAGAGACAATCGAACTCGAGGGACAATATATGCTACCTTTGATCGAATACTTACCCTCCAATCAACACATAGGTGCAAAGATCCAAACGATGATCTTTCGGAGGACAGACATTCCTGAGGATACTCTCCGTCGCTTTATAGCCGGCCACCCTATTAGGGATGAACCTTCGGCAGGAAACGAGCCACGTCGTAACATCACGAGCATCACGTTCGATCGTTGTACAGGAATCACTCAGAGTTTCTGCGAGGAACTCAAAGAGTTGGTCCCACAGTTATCTATCTACTGCTAGTATGCTAGAACTTAGGAACTGCTTGAATCTAATGGTTTTATCGTTTCAACCAGAATGCTTAGTGATAGAGAATGCTGAAGATTTCTCCTTCTGACTCAGTATCTGTGGAAGCTATGAGGGTCCTCTCCCTACAGTCTATTGTGACAATCCATTACTGCACGAACATAAGCAAATATAAAGGATACTAAAAGTGTTATACTACGACCCGAGTGCTATGCTTCGTCCTTGATTCGCCAGTACAGGCAGCCATTCAGTTCCACTGAGCCCATGCCCATGCCTACAGTGCAGCGGCACAGCGCCGCTGTCTATAGCCGCTGTCTGGATCCTATCGCGACCAGTTGGGCTCGCTACAGGATGTCTTGTTGTCTCCTGCAATTGGTATAGTTACGTTGTTTCCATACTCACACCTTACTTGTCTCGCTTTGTACTCGGACTCTGGTATATGAGAGACGCAATTGGTGCATATACTGCAGTCAGCTCGAATCGTAACCCTGTACTCCAATCTTCCAACCCCCACACCTCACTCCGAAATCCAGCGCTTACTAAACTTAGTCTCCACTACCACGACCTTTCCTCCCAATATCGCCAAATCGGACGTCATGTCTGGAAACAGCCTTATAACCTCTCAAACCTCACCAGAGAGAATAGTCGACTCACAGGTAGAAGAAAAGTCGGAAATAATGTTTCCCGAAGGCCAACTACAACTCACGAACAATCGCGTTCCTTCTCAAGAAGAGGTCTCCTTTATTCAGAAGCTTATATCCGATGATATGAGGGAGATGGAGGTTCTAAACTCGTGGATTGAGAAGAGACAGAACAATATCAATTTATCGCAGAAGGCAGTGAAGGATTTGGAATCTACGATAGAAGGGCTCAAAGCCATCCAGTCATTTCGAGAGGCAAAGCTTCAAATGTATACGGACACTCGACAGAAGCTCGTCTCCGCAGTCGAGCTACCTACTACATCACCCGATCCTCCTCATCTTCGACTCGACGTTCCGAACCTCCAGGAAATAAAGTCTAGTTACCAAGTAGAGCTGGATCAGTGCCAGGATATGGTTCAAGAGACGATCAAGAGGTTGGAGCAAGGGGAAGTGTGGTCGGCGACGCTTTGCCAACGCTTGAGAGAGAAAAGATCCATCCTTGAAGAAGAGATCCACAGTATGGAAGTCTTGAAGAAGTCCGTTGCAAACCTCCAAGGTG
>WSTS01000530.1:0-11298 GCA_019627755.1 Serendipita sp. 411 | reverse complement strand
CTCTGCACCTCTGTCGGTCATGGGAATGGCAATTTCTTGCCAATATTCGCTGACGCTACAGCTATGCGATGAGTTACCAATTTCCCAGCACCGTCGATCGCTTCGACTGGAGCAGACATGAACATGGACCTGCAGTGACGACCTAGGAAATCGGAGAGATTCCCACGGTTGACGTGTTCATGAAATTTGCTTCGGTTACTGCTGCATCGCCTGCACTCTACTTCTGCAGCCCGAAGATCCTCCGAGAAAAAGAACTAGAAATAATCGACTGGACTCGACTCGGGAGCATGGAGACGTGTCGAGTGGTAACCCTGTGGGTGCTATAGATCAAGGATGACGGAGGAACTAGTGGTGAAACTAGGATACGTTGAAATTATCATTTACGGTCGCATGTTCCCAACCCGTAATTACACATCGAATTAACCTATTATAGATAAAGAGTGAGTCCACTTGAGGGAGGTGTCGTGAGAAGCGGATATACGGGGATCATATATAAGGTGCCAATGTCCATTGCGGGACCGGTTCTTTCCTTCCTTCGGGTAAAGCCAAATCAAAACAATGATCATTGTGTGCTGAATAATGTCACAATTATTCTGACTTTGGACACCGACCACGACCGCTGACCGCCCTTTGACCTGGGCGTCGTACTGTCTGGCCTCCCTCCCTCCGTGAAAGGGAGCTCGTGCTCTCGTTGTGAAAAGTAACCAGAAAAGCATAATGATCGGATTAACATCTTTTCTATCTGTCTCGCTCGTCCTCCCGTTTTTGTGTCATTTTTTCATCTCACCAGCCTCTGCATTTACAACTTCCTTCCCGACCTCTTCAACCCAATGCGGATCGTTTACTATCACTTGGAGCCAAGATGCAAATCAATCTCTAGGACCACCCTTTAATATCTCCATCGTTCCCGTCAACAGCCCAACCGCACCCAACGCGTATTCAGCGGGACTAGGACCCGATGGCTTGAGCGTGCCAATCTTGGTGGAGGTTCCAGGAAGTGCATTCGATGCTACTACAAACAAGGGGTCTCATACGATCGAGAAACTGCCTCTCCGCGCCGGCGAGCGATTCATTGTGGCCATGGACGATGGTTATGGTGAGTATTTCCTCTTTATTTTCGTGGAAAATCTCTAGTCCCGATGTACTGCTAAGTGTATTTTTACTTTTTTTAAATTGCATTTCACAGGTCTCGGTACGGGCGGTGTCTCGACTATCCAAACGGTGGCCACTTCTCCCACAAGCGACTCGTCCTGTTTCTCATCTGCATCAAACTCTGATAATTCTTTCACGATCAGCGATCTCACACCCGTTCCTTGCCAACAAGTATCAATCACGACTGGTCCCACCAAACAAATTCGTGGTTTCGTCCCAGGCGGCACGGCGTTTGCCCTCGATGTCACGAACTCAGCCGCGAGCAGCGTAGTCACCGAATGGACGATGAACATTGCTGCTTCCACCAGTTTCGTCCTCGTTTACGAATCCCTGGACAGCGCCACTGTTCGGACGAGTGGGCTTATCACCGTGGGTACCGATGGAGTCCTTGGAAATTCGTGCTTGGACACCATTTCGCCCCACAGTACGATATCTGCCCCAAACCCCGAATCGACCGTTGGTGGAATTGCCTCGGCAAATTCTAGTACCAGCACCAGCAGCGGGCACAAAAAGACAAAGTAAGTGTCAATTCTATACAAATTAAATTAACGACCATTGTACCAACTCTTCTTTCTTACATTTTTTTTTTTTTTCCTCAGCATCGCTGCCATCGTGGGAGGAATCCTTGGTGGACTCACCTTTATCGCGGTCGTGACTTTGTTGATCTTTTTCTGCATATATCGCCGTACCGATACTTTAGGCCGCAGTCGATCACTCACGACGGTCACACCCTACAGAAGCGGCAATTCGCGTGCTACAGGTACCACAGGGAGCGGTGACGACAAGTCGAAACGATCGGGGAATAAAGAAGGACCAAGATCGGAAGGGTTGGAAGGTCGGCTCGGTACCTCGCTGTTTGGTGGTGGTGGGAAGCGTAAGAAGGGGAAGAGGGGAGAAGAATGGAATACAGGCATGACTTCGAGTCGGAAACGTGCCATGTATCCTGGCCTTAGCTTTGCGAGTACACAGAACCAGAGTATAGTCGAGGACGTGGAAGAAGATGGTCGGCGACAGAGGGCGCGAGATGGCAGGGCTACACCGCCTCCCGTTCCTTTTTACGCTGGTGCTGGTGTCGGTAGAGAGTTGGATGGAGATCCGGCTGTCAGTCGCTGGCAAGATTCCAAGCGACGGGATGGACGAATCGATCGCCCTGCTACTACTACAGAGACTACTAGGAGGGATTCAGCGACTCAGAGCAGCTTCGTCTCTGGAATAACGTCAACAGGCATACAACGACCAGTGGATCAGTACACTGTTGGGGGAGGCTTGTCGGATATAGTGGAGAGTGATGCGAGACACGAGGGAGATCAATCGATGATCAGCAGTTCACCTACGAGGCAGCTGAGTTTGCATGAGAGTAGGAGCACGCTTCTCACCACCGCACTCAACTCTGCAACAGTGGATACACCTTCCGACTCAAAAACACGGTCAACAACGCGAAAAGATGGTAGCTCTAGGCCATCTACTGCACCCCTCACCAGAGAACATCGAGGAGACAGTCCATCCGCCGGCGGTGGTGTCGATGCAGCATCCTCGAAAACCCCAGCATCCCGTGGATATCATTTGCCCTCCAGGGCAATGAGATCCAGTTCTGTGGACCTGGAGCATGAATCATCTATGGCTCATGTGTATCCACCCGACCAGAAAGAGTCACATCCTGTCGAGCGGACCCGAAGGATGGAGGAAGCGGGCGAGGATTGGAGGAGCGATGGGTCTCACCATCCTTATGCGCTCGCAATGTCACCCCACGACGACATTCCTGGTCCATTCTCGAACCGAACAGGAGGAAGGGACCGAGGTCCTTCGATCTCTCATCCATACTCGGACCCCGTCAACACTACATCTGGTAGCTATCAATCGCTCGGCTCTCAGCATTCAAACTCGCAAAGACAGCAAAGGAGACCAGGAGGGGGTGGGAATCATGGCTCTCAACCGCACATAATTCGTCATCGTGATGCCGGACTGATGATGGGGTCGGAAGATGGGGATGATCATGAGGAAAGGATGATCGTCGAACTTCCCCCTTCGTATGGAGAGGTCGCGTCGAGTGGTCGGAGGTTGAGATGACCCGATACCATTGAAAGAAGGATTAAAAGACTGGAGTAGACTATCAGACACGTGTGCATCAGCTTCTTCCCTGCTCAGATTCTCGTCACTCATCATGTAATCTGGTCTCCCATAATCGTCTATTTCGTACCATTGTATAGATTCTGTTATATAGTGAATCTACTATCGCCTTGCTGCAGTGACGCGAATGCAATTTGTCGTCTGGCCTAAGTCAACTGGGACCACTCTTGATCCCCCACCCTTACCATCCTGTGTATTATGGTCTCTCTTTCCGCCAGGAGTTGGGCTTCCATATCTCTCTCTCAATGGTATAATTAAAACCACTATATGGTCGCCAACGTATCCACTGGTCGACAAGTTTTTTGGATCCACAACGTACCCTCCGTTAGCGATGCGAAATGGTCGGTAGCCGATATGAATTCCCACAGATTAGGGCCCGACCGATCGACGGATCGTCGTTATGAGCTATATGTCCGATTTTGCGCTTTCACAGCGCTCAGCTATCCTGGATTGGACGTGGGAAACGGGTTTAGAACATTGGAGCGCGTAGACAGCGTGAGTCCAATATCGCGTATATAAGCAGACATATCTCTCGGCGATGCAGAGTCCATCCAGGGTCCTTTCTTTTGCACATAGTGCCCCCCCTCCCCCCTCCCCCACCACCACTCTCACTCCCCCTCTGAAAGCGATCAAGAAGAAAATGGTGTTGACCCATAACCTTCCTTATAAACTCTTCTTCATCTTCGGACTCGTCAGCAACTACTATGTGGATCAAGCTTGGGCATTTGCGACGACTCTTCCCTCTTCCGCGACGCAATGTGGATCGTATACCGTCACTTGGAGCGCTACTGAATCCCAATCTATCGGACCTCCATTCAAGCTCTCTATCATACCCGTTAATGGTCCACAGGCTAGCAGCGCAGATGCGGGAGGGCTAGGTCCAGCCGGTCTGAGCTTGCCCATCGTCACCACCATCCCAGATACAGCATTCAACGCTGCCACCAGGACTGGGAGTTTTAAAATAGACGCATTTCCGCTGAGATCTGGTGAGAGATTCATCGTGGTGATGGATGATGGCTTCGGTACGTAGACTGTTCCTCGACTATTTGCAAAACACTAACCGAAGCCTTCTCATATTCAAAATATTTTCAGGGCTGGGGACTGGCGGCGTCTCGAGTATCCAAACCGTTTCATCGACTGCTCAAGGGTCAGGTTGTCTCCCTGACCAAAACGCCAATTCCAACGTGCCTTTCACCCTGAGCACACTCACTCCCACCACATGCCAGGCCCTCACCATCACCTCGGGTCCAGTCAAGGCGATTCGTGGTTTCATCCCTGGCGGTAAACCGTTCTCGTTGGATGTAGGCACCGCAGGAGGGACCAGCGTCACCACCGAATGGACGATCGACGTCGCCGCTAGTACATCGTTTGTACTCTTGTACGAAGGATCGACAGCAGGCGTCCTAGCGAGTTCTGGGTTGATCACTGTCGGTAGTGGAAGTTGCTCTGGCAATGGTACAGGATCCCTAAGCACGACATCGGGAGGTAATACCAACGTTATTCCATCAATGGCGCGCGTTCCTTGCTCACCTGCTTCTTAGGATCGGCTATTGTTGCCTCTGCTAGTTCCTCGAACACCTCATCGCGTTCATCCTCATCCTCGTCTTCATCTTCGGCAAGTCAGTCATCGTCACCGGGCTCATCTACGTCCTCTACGAGCGCAAGTACTACAGTGGGAAATACCGGCAGCTCCGGGAATGGCGCTTTGCAGAGCTTTATGAGTCTACAAAGGTGTGTCCCGTTTCTTTTGCTCGAGTCTCAGAGAGAGTGACATCGTTATAGCTCGTTTATCACTGGTATCCTGGTAGCGGTAGTTGCATTCCTTGGATAGGAGGCAAATTTTGACAGGTGCAGAAAGAGCTACTTCCGAATTGACCTCCACGCCGTGACGCACCCCATCTTTCGTTTCCCCTTGAACAGTATCCTATTTTGCCCCTCTCAATAAGACTCTTACCAAAGTTATCGGTGTACCCTCCTGGACAATGTGCAATACAGCCCTGGTTATAGTAAGAAGTGACTAGTGATTAATCGAGCGGATACAAGACGATGAGTAAATGTCCAGACTTGTGCAAGAGTGAAGAATCCACCAAGGTGAATGCTACTTCCGCCACGGGCATAGCCTCATGGCCACGCATGAAGCTAGTTCGCTGTCTTTGGCGTAGTAGGCGATGATTGCTCAGATGGCGGCGCATATGGCTCGGGCGGAGGACCCAATCCCATTCTTCTCAGAACGCCAAATACACCGCCTTCCATCATTTCCTAGAGAAACAAACCAAACCACATCAGAGACCAACTCGGTTTCATTATAGGAAAGTCCTCAACAGACGTACCTTTTGAGCTTGTTCTATCAGAAGCTTCTTTTGCTGCTCTATGGTCTCCTTCTCAGCTTCTAATCTCTCCAAATCTTCTTGATAAGTCATCTGCGCAAATGCACGCTTTTGCTCTAAAAATGTCATCGGCTCCTTTGGTGCTGGAGCAGTCTATGGAGCGAACAGGAGTCAGAGACCTGCCATATTAGCAGCCAAATGAGAGTGGAAATGCAGCTTACGTTTCCCGAAAGACGTCCTATGGACCATCCACCGCTGGAGAGACCACCCGTTTTTCCTCGCTTTGCCGACCACTCTTCAAGGAACTTTTTCTTATTCGATGCTTCGACCTGTAAGAACATGTATGAGTAACCAATACGCTGAATTGGGTCCATGTCTACCTTTGCGTACTCTGCAGCGATATCACGGCCATGATAAGCCTTGAGGATGGGTCGGACGTCTGTGGTATTATAGAATACTACGGCTGTGCAGAGGCTTTAGTTGCGTGATGGCACGTGAGGTTCCGAAGACGCACATTCTAGGAATGGTATAAGTCCCACAAGACCCAAATCGCCCTCCCCGTGCTCTCCTCGCCCTTTCGTTCCAGGTTTCCACTTTGGCAGTACAATCGCGTTGTCTGGTTGAAGAGCATACCGCTCGGCAACTGTATCGATAGCGATGACTTTGGTCGGATCTCGATTAAGGTAACTAATGTCCTTTACGATAGTGCCATTGTGTGATTTCGTCGCTTCTCGAAAGAGGGAATACATTATTCGAGCTTGGTAAGGGTCGAGTTGATCAATGATCGGGCCGCTAGTTTGCGCGGATTGTGATGTAAAGATGACGATCTCGAAGAATTGCGAGAGGTAGCCGAGGAAGTAATCGACTCCTGGCCTTTTGGCCGTACGCCAACCGTGTTGTCTCTTTTTCCATGAGTGAGTCCGAGCATATTAGAGAGAATAGTGGACTTACATCCCATGTGCTCGCCACCAGTAGATCGTCTATGCTGATCAACAGAGTGTATTGCCTTTGGTAAGGTGCTGGAAGCGGGTCAGGCAACAATTTATCCCATATCGGTTTACTAAAGAGCTAGAATCCATCAAATATAAGATCGTATCAGCGGAAGATATGGAGTGTAGATGGGCAACGCACATCGAAAATCTTCAAAGAATTTTTATTCGACCTGGAGATCCATGCTCCTATTCCGGCTTCTCGCTATACCAAAGAGAGTTTGTTTAGCTGTAATTCACCCAAGTGGAACGCCGTAGATACCTTTCCTTCCTCGTCCTCCCGCCCAGCCCAAATGTAGCTTCCTATTAAAACACCAAGCAAGCCGAATGCGCTGATCCTTCCCATTCTACTCCTACTTCTCTCGATGCTACTTCGACTATTCTTCGCACTTTTTGCGCCAGTCTTATGTTTTCGGCCTTCTAGCCCTGCAGTTTGACTACTCGAATTCGTGCCGTCAGTGATGAGTGATCGTTCGGTTGAGCCTTCCTCACTCTCCTGAGTGGGTTCGAAATCAAGAGAAGCATATGCTTGACGCTGTCGTGGTAGTGGTGGAGGTGGAGGGACATCAGCATCATTCGAACTTTTCAGCGTATCATCAACTGAAGGCGGTGAGGCAGAATTAGAGAGTTGCTGACGGGTGAACAAGGGGGATTCACCATTTTCTTCCGTTTCCTTTGGTTTAGTCGCAAAGTTACGATATTTTAGCCAGCGTCTTGTAGAGCCAAAACCTGCAGATGATGCACCTGCCGTACAGGGATATAGATGCACGTTTCTCATTGACTGTAAAGTCGTTGACCGTAGAATCCCCAGTGAAAGTGACGCCATTGCGCGTCGTGGGTAGTATAACAAAGTAATGGCAGAAGACAAGATGGAAAAGCGTGAACTCCGCCACGTCCGGTGAGGTACATTTAGTTCATAATTCGGGGTATGTAACAAGACCTACAACCATAAAAGACAAATTATTCTGGGAACAAATATCACTACGAGGCAAGATCTTGTAGACATTCTGAACAGTCTAGAAAGAGTACGACGCCAGATGTCGTCCCAAGAGCAATGGTCGCTCCTTGAATTGCATGAGACCAGACTTCAAACGCCTTAGAGATCGCGTATGAGTGGCGTAGCTCAGAATGTAGATGATCGGAGAAGATGTCCACCCATTGGAAGCCCTCTCTGGTCTTACCCAGTGCAAGGAGCGGCTTCATGTTCTCCTGCAAAACTTGCTCTTGAATCTGTTGGTCAGAGACCTTGGACAGCTGAGATGCGTTCAGACTCCATACACCCTCGCCGCAGACAAGGTACAATCCCTGCTCAGACCTGACGAATCGAAGGGGTTTCCCATGTGGGTCAAAGTCTATCCTCGTCTCCGCGATGACACCGGACCCAACACCTTTGGGATTCACTCCCCAGACCACGATGGAAAACACACCCCGCACCATCCTCATGCGTTTGCCCGATTTAACGCTTGCAGCGAGTGTTGATCCATCGTCAGAATACGCCAACGCGCAAATCTCTTCCGGTGTGCTCCCTTTGCGATGCGCTAACGGGCGCACAATTTGCCCAGAATTGACATTCCAGACGATGACCCGGTTGAGTAGATCACCACAGACGATAAACTGGCCATTGGGTGAGTAGATGAGACTGCGAAGGTACCGCTCGCCCAATTCGACAGGGCCCGTTGTAACCGTACCGGTACTGGGATCCCAAATGCAGAGTGTTCCATCTGCTCCGGCGGAAGCCAACTTTCTACCACAGGGGGAGAAGGCAATAGCCATCACGCGTTTTGCATGGCATATCGTTGCATGGGCTTCATTCACCATTGACCATCCTGCTTTGGGTGAGGAGCGAATGCGAATTGTCGTATCGTTGGAAGCCGACACCAAGTTCATGTCGTTTCGGCTGAATAACACTACACTGATCTGCGCATAGTGGTCACTATATTGGCTGAGAAGATCCTGGCTCCTCCAATCGTAGACGGCTACTCGAGAAAATGCGGTCTTTGATAGTTGCCAGGCAACTGCGACATGTGCTCCCTCACTTGAGAAGGCAATGTCCCTAGGGAGCTCGCGGGTGGGTTGGCCCCACAGCTCCAACTGTGGAATCTCACAGTCTCCGAAGTTACATGACTGGATTTGCCCGTGAGAGCCGACTAGTAGGGACGAATCGCGAGGGTGGAATGCTAGACAGAAGACGGGGCCCTGCTTGGGTGTCGAGAACCGAGTCTGATCGTCATAGCTGGCAGCTCTAAATAAGCAAATTTCTCCTTTGTTTGAGGCTGTGGCCAGTGCTTGGGGTTGTGCATGATATGCTATACAGGTGACTTCTTGAAGAGGGTGTGGTTGGAAACATTCGATGCGAATGAGCGTATTGCCATCGAGCCCAAGTCGATAAATCCGCCCTTCATTTGTCCCGCAGTATACTTGATTAGCTTCAGCCGAAAAGGCAGCGCTAGTGACCTTTTCGTCGGTGGATTCACTGTACACAGAGAAAGCTCCGGACGTTATGATTGAGCTTTTTCGACAGTCCCTTATGCATACAGACTGATCATAAGCGATGAACAACCGCCGTCCGGAGGGATCTAGCGCTAAGGCTACGACCTTTTGTTGGTCCTGCGATGTTTTCGTGATCAATGCCCCTGATCCACCATTCCAAAGATTGACGACACCACAAGTATCTCCGGATGCGATGAGATCACCCATCCCGGAGACTGCTATGGCCTTGATCGCTTTTTCATGACCATGCAGAATCCGGCTGTGACGTTCAGAAAGCATCCAGATACCACCATCTCTAATAAGAGGAATCCTAGGCCGCCAAACTGTGTTATAGTGTCTATAGACGCAGCTGTCACGGGATAAAAAGGTGAGAGCGGAGCCGTATATATCTAGGCCAGGTCGCTGAAAAAGGAGCTGATTGGCCTGAAGAAACGCCAAGACATCTTTGCTCCAGTCTCCTATGGTATCGCCCTTGGGGAATATGAGCTAAGGGCAGTCGTTGCAATAAGAACATACCAGTTTCTGGCTGCTGAGCGTTGTCCGCCTTGCGCTTTCGCAAGTTCTCCAAAGCTGGTCAAGAGAAGTCATGCAAGAGCCGAACCCCCCCTTTTGGACGAGTAGATTAATCCAACGGATCAAGTTCGACTCAAACAGGGCGATCGTCTCTGTCTGAATGTCTGGTCGATAGATGACGTCTCTGGCATGAGCCACCCAATAGCTACTCGCGTAGTCTAGTAGTGATACCCTTGACCCATCAAGCTGAGTGTTCACATCCCGAGGAGGGGACGGTTGACGTGAAATGGCCGAATGGCCATGCTGCTGGAAGATATCGGCCATTGTCGGGGATTCATTTTTGAGAGACTGAAAGCAAAAAAATGCCAAAGCCTCCTTTCCTGCATGCTGGTTTATGACATAATCACCAGCTCTGCGCCTTCGACAAAGAAACTCTCGGAAGGTGTTGTGACGAATGTGCACGTGACTAGTGCTGCTGACTGCCATAACCCCAGAAAGAACTGTGACCATGAACTGGATGCTTTGAGCATCGATCTTTTTGGCTAGAACAATCGCCAGCTCTTCGAAAGATAGCGGTCGATGCGCCGCGACCACAATCTCCAGAAGCTGTTTGAACCTATTTAGCGAGACACCATCGTTGGGGACGGAGCTATTGAGGATGGCGAGGTAGAGGCTATCAAGGGAACTAGTGGAAGATGGATCCATTATAGCCTTCAGTAGATTCTCCCGATCAAAAGTAAGCTTTAAGCTATCGCATGCGGTAGAGGCGAAAAGGAATAATCCATCCGCACGCTGTACGAGACGATCTATATCGTCGGGAGCCAGCGGCGGTTTCCTCTTGTTGATTTCAGCGCATCTATTTCTGATATAGCACTCTACGTCGGTGTCATTTTCTTCCTTTTCTTTCTCTGTATGGCAAAATGACTCATAGCGGACTGAATCGCTCGCTGTTAACAAATCTTCTTCGTCGCGGGTGGTAAGGAGGATTTTTGTCAACGGTAGAAACCGAGATCCTGGCTTGAATGAGTCCAGAAGACTTTCTAAAAGATCTGTCCGATGTGGCGGACGGCATTCATCGAGGGCGTCGATTATGATCAGATGGGGAGAAGGAATCTTTTGGAGGAATGGAACTACGAGAGTGTCCCATTGGTCTCTGAAATGAAAGGCATCCGAGAGTAACGCAGGTCGCTTCTCGCGAAAGTCGCGAATCTCCTGCTCGAGCTTCTCTGGATATCCGATCTGTAGAAAGTCGGAGATATGCCGACAGATTCCATTAGTTGAAGACGTTTCTGTCGATTCCCTGGAAAAGAATATTTGTGCGGCCAGGGTGATGCCACTAGCTGAGTAGGAAGACTGAAGCTGATGGCTTATCTCTTTGGCGAGTGTGGATTTCCCGACTCCAGGCGCGCCTTGTAGACAGTATATTGGTCTAGTATCTTTGTCTTTTATCCATGCCTCTATCGATGAGATCATGTTCTGCCGCGTAAACTCAAAGCAACGGTTGTGATGATCTCCGCGAAGATTGACGTCTCGACCTACCAGACTGTCAGAGGAGAGTATAAAGGAGGACTTTATGGACGTACTTGACTGCTGGTTATGATTCCAGATATTATGATGAACAATACCAGCCGCTGGGCGTTCGTCAATCGCAATATAGAGAATGACTGCGAGCTGATAGGGATGAGACGCGCTCCTTCAGA
>WSTS01000053.1:11358-37348 GCA_019627755.1 Serendipita sp. 411 | reverse complement strand
GGCAAGAAACTTTTGAGGACTACTTCGACAATCTAGATGCTTACCAGCAGGCTTATTACGAGGACGAGCTCGCTGGTACAATTGGGACGTTGTATGACGAGGCGAACCTTTATCTGTCACCCCAACGTTCGTTTTTCTCGCTTATTTTCTACAGAAATACTCATTGGGGATATATTTACGCGTGGTGAACGCGTTGTTGACGCGCATTTCTCCAGGATCGTCCCCTCCTTCAGCCGTATCTTCCCCGTCAGCAACGGCTTATTTTGGCTCTGTCGCACCATCACAAAACGACTATGCGCCTCAATTATATGAATACAATGACATTGGGAACTCATCTACCACACGCTCCAACGTTGAGCTCTCACGAGAGTTCGTGAATAACGATGCTACGTTTCTCAGTCGATATGATAATCCTGTAAATGTTCCAAGGGCTCCTACTGCGACGACTACTTCCGGTGGGCGTCATGGAATGCAGAGATCTTCAGGACGTGCCGCATCGAGCCCAATTGGTGTCAAGTCGGTGGGAACCTTCGTGCCCCTTCAGGGACTTTCCGCGTACCAAGAATATCGCCAAATTCGGCATGCTACGAACTCGAAGCAGCCCCGACTCGTGCTTACGTCAGCTTTGCGTACGTCCCATGCCTTATTCCAGTGACCCTCTGCGTTGACCTGCCAGCAGCCCATACGTACACGTCACTATTCCCTTTCGATGTTTTCAATGCCGTCCAAAGCGCATGTTTTCCGTCAGTTTTTCGGAGCCAGGAGAACGTCGTGGTCTCCGCTCCAACTGGAAGCGGGAAGACAGTCATCTTCGAATTGGCCATAGTGAAAATGCTCATAAACAGTCCTCAAGGTGACTCCAAATGCATTTACATAGCCCCAACGAAGGTCAGTAACCAAACAAAGTTCGCTGCTCTTAGTCAAAGACAATCTCCATTGCAGGCTCTTTGCGCTGAGAAATGCCGTCAATGGTCAGAAAAATACGAACCAATAGGAGTAAAATGTCGGCGGTTCCATAAACTACTTTGGATATTTGTTTATGCGACCTACAGGCTTCGAACTTACTGGAGACACAGCTTCATATGGAAAGGGAGCATGGGCGGATGCTAAGAACGCACGGATCATGTGAGTCTTTTATCACCACATCACATGAGAACGATAACTCAGTCTATAGCCTTACAACCGTGAGATTGGGTTTCCTATATGGTAAGAGTGCTAATTTTTAGCAGCCCGAGAAGCTCGATAGCCTCTCGCGAAACTGGTACGTCCCTGTTGTATTGATTGTCTTTGTCGTTGACAATCTACTGATAGGAATGACCACCAAAGCATGTTCGAATCTATCGACCTGTAGGTCCTCTCACGAGTACTGCATCCAGCTCATCTTTCCCAAGTCTATGCGTGGACGAGGTTCACATTCTTGGGGAAGAGAGAGGAAGTACGCTGGAGGCTGGCTTGTCGCGAATGAAAATGCGAGCCAAGTCTCGTTTTATTCTTGTCTCGGCTACTGTGCCTAACGCTTCCGATATTGCAACCTGGATTGGACCTAGAGATGGCGGAGAGAGCGCAATATGTTTGAAGGTACAGTCCACCAAATTAATTATTCTCTCCCTCTCCGTTTCTAACAATCACACAGTTTGGTAATGAATATCGCCCATGCAAGTTGACTCAGCATGTTCAAGGATATCGACGCAACAATGCCAGCTCGTTCCAATTTGATCGTACCCTCGACGGGAAAGTTTTTGGAGCACTTCAGAAATACTGTGACGCAAAGCCGACGTTAATTTTCTGCGCGACCCGAAAAGGTACCGAACCATACTAGATGGTTTGCCCCCTTTTAGACCAATCTTCTAGGAGCTGTTGCTACTGCTCAGCGTATCGTCAAGGATTACAAGGAGATGCAAACTAAACATGCGGTCTTACCTTGGAAACCTATCAAGTACACCCATCCAAATCGATCCAGAATGATGGTACTCATTAATATACAGACAGGAATGGCCGAAGATGCATTCAGATCTCGCTGGTGAGTTTTAACTCCAAGATAAACGTCTAATGATACCGATTCCAAGAACTTGTCTCGTTCGGTGTCGCCATTCATCACGCTGGATTGAGTCCAGAAGACCGACGACTGATCGAGGATCGTTTCCTAACCGGGAAGCTCTTCATAGTTGTTGCAACCTCCACTTTGGCCGTGGGCGTTAATCTTCCTTGTCGCACCGTCATCATCAAAGGCGTAGAGCTTTGGGATGGATCCAAGACCAGGGAGTACTCGGACCTAGACGTCTTACAAATGATGGGTCGCGCCGTAAGTTTCATGGATTCGACGTCATCTCTGGGAATAATTGAGCATTTTTAGGGACGTCCTCAATTCGGTCTGTCTCCCCATGACGCATGGAATTTTTGCCACTGATAAAATCTAGACAAAGAAGGTGTTGCCGTGATCCTCTGCGACCTAGAGCAGAGGCAAAAGTATGAAAAGTTGACACAAGCCTCGACTGTCATTGAGTCGTCTCTGCATTTATCCCTGGCGGAACATTTAAACTCCGAGATTGTCTTAGGCACAGTTGGTGATGTCAAATCCGGACGAGAGTGGATCAAGAATACCTTCTTCTATCGCCGTATACAAGTTAATCCGGTTTACTATGGATTCTTCAGTGGCATACCTGCAGGAGGCTGGGAAGCTTACTTTGACAACCTAGTTGAACAAACCCTTGCGAACCTAACGTCAAGTCAGATGATAGAGTACAAAGAAGGGCTCGTTAACGCCACAGCTTTCGGGAACCTTGCATCTAGGTTATACGTGAAGCAACCTTCTATGAAACTGATCATCGAAATTCCTGAACTGGCTACGAAGAAGGATGTGGTGCGTTTTATGGTGTTGGCTGCGTCATGAAACTCACGTTCGGATGCCTTAGCTTCTAGCACTCTCGCAAGCTGACGAGTCTGTCGTATTGTCATGTCACACGCTTTCGTAGCTAATCTATATCTCGCTAAAGATACAAAGAAGTTCGTCTCAGACAAGGGGAGCGTTCGGTAAGAACAATCCTGTCCTTTACCGTCCCAGATGCAAACAAGGAGCATAAACAGGTATACAACAAACTATGCCAACATTCCGATATTCGATTCGGTTTGAAGAAGGTTGAAAGGGCGCACGAGAAGGTTTACATACTGTTGCAGGTAATGGGTGACGAGGAACCACCGTGACTTATAATCTTTATACCGCTTCAGGCCATACTTGGAAACATCTCCCTAGGGGCCACTGAATACCAGAACCGTGACAGTATCCTACCATTGGAGGCCACTCGCGTGTATAAGCACGCGATACGATTGATGAGCTGCGTTATTGAAGCCGCTGTATCCCGCGGAGCAGGCAGTCTTCTCAAAACATCACTGGAGCTGTATGTGATCAGTGCTAATTGTTATATACTCATTTATACTCTCCTTAGATATCGGAGCCTGAAAGCAAAAGGATGGGAAGACCGCCCTACAGTATTGCGTCAGCTGGAAGGCATTGGAGAGAAAGCGTAAGTTGATCTGTATGTTACCAGATCCGTTACTCAGGTTCATCTACTTTTCAGAATGCAGGCATGGCTGGAGTTTATCTCTCGTGATTTTCTCTCATCACATTAGATCTTTGGCATGCACGGTATCACATCGTTGGACAAGTTCGCTAATCTCAAGCCTCACCAGATTGACACGGTAAGATCTATCTTCGAAGCGCAACTGAGTCTTCATGCTCTGCAGTGGTTGAATCGGAAGGCACCTTTTGGCAGGAAAACCCTTTCCATGGTTAACTCGTTACCTCGTTTCACGCTCTCTGTGGAAGAAGTTGATACGAAACCATCGAAAGATGGTAAGACTCCAGTCATTGTGTCCCTCCAGATCGGTTGCTCTGCCACTTGTGAGGAGGAAACAGGATCCAAAACCAAGACTCCGTTTGGAACAGCATCTGTTCTCACGTGTCTATCTACTGGCGAGCTGGTGGACTATCGTCGAATCACGTGAGATTTTTCTTTTCGATCCCTTCTCGGTCGTTCATTGTACTCACGGGAGTAGTGTCAGAGCATTGCTACGGGAAGAGAAGTTCTTTACCGTTGTGGTCAATCTTTCCAAACCGTCAGAAGTTATCGAGGTTCATATCTCCCCGGTACGCTCTGCAATGAGCAATGATTCATGGGATACTAGTCGGTGAAATTACTCTATCAGAATGACATCGCAGGATTAGCAAGGACTCTTTCTTACAAGCCATTCTTGTCACCTGATCAGTATCCGGTCCCAGATACCCGACCAGTTCTTAAGGAAGAGAAGGTGTGATTGCATAACTTCCCAACAAATACAGATGCTGAAACATGGCACCAGGAAGAGATCATCGACATATCAAGTCACAACAACAGTGACAACAATCTTCATAGAACGAGGAGTGGTAGGATATCCTATCCTGCTTAGTGGTGCCCGATCAACTTTATTCAGGGGCTGGCAACCATTTGGCCAAGACGCGCCCAACCAATGGAGTACAGACCCTATCCAACGGAAATTACGCGTAAGTTCTCATTTTTACCGGAGTGCCATGCTTATTTCCTGTGTCAGATGCAACCACCGCTGTAAAGACAAGAAAGATTGCCACCATCGCTGGTCGGAATTAATCCCTCCGTCATACTAACACCATTTCTGACTGATTGTAGCTGCAAAGAAGGTCTTGCTAAGCCTCCAGTCGTTAGAAAGGCGCCATCCATCAAGTCCTTTGCGCCTGCGGCTCACAGCAAAGTGAACACCAATCTCGAAGCTTCGGATACCTCGACCCATCCTGTGTCGTTATTGAACGCTTTCAACAGCTTTCATGATCAGATAGAGACCAAAACAACGTTTAGTGACTCTTCACGCGTAACGATGAAACCCAAGAGCTTCGGGGCTGAAGCAAACAGCTCTGGCGATGATTCAGATGAGCTCGACAAGCTCCTCAGAGATTCAGTGAAGAAGAAGCATGGTGGACAAGTGAAGAAGCCGCAAGCATCACAGGACGGGTTTTCTGACACGGAAATGGAAGACGTTATGGCGGCAGTTCCGCTCTCCATCCTCAAATCACAGCAAGCTGTTCCTGGTATAACCGAAAAAAGGAAACGAGAAAGTGATGAAGGTCCACCTCGCAAACGTCGCCGTCCTGGACACAGTTTGGAACCACAACCCAACTTCCGTTCTGAGGAAGCCATCACCGAGATCGATTTATCATTGTGTTCTCTATCTCCTGCACTCACATACTCGGAACTCATACACCCAAGCTCCCGATTGGATGCCCACACAAGCAAAGATAAAGTCACTCATGTCGGCCGGCCTAATCAAGGTTTGTTCCTTCCCGCGTCTAGCGATGATGTGCAGTGGCATGTCGATAAAAAGGAAACCGAATCAAACCAAAAAACCACCACGCTTCCATGGAGTGACGATGACCCTTGGAAATTTGAGCTGGATCCGAATATCTTTGAGAGAGGAACTGGAATTCTCGCACCTCTAGGAGTAGAAAAGAATAGAGAAATAAAGGATGTTGAACAACAGCCTCTGATCGACAAAGGACAAAACATGTCGAATCAACAGGAGGTGCGATCCTCCCAGGAAAATTTACTCAAAGAACTGGATGATGACGCATTGTTTGAAATGTTGATCAAAGGGATCAGTACCGTGTAAATAACATTGTTCGGTAAAATGTGGTGAAAGTACCTTATCCCTTTCCTCATTTGTGTCGAAATCAGCGCCACGCTGTAATCAGTTTAAATCATTGTGAGTATCGATGCTCTAACTTGAGAGGAGGACGAGAGATCAGTTAGAATCGCTACTTAGAGACAGCTTAGCTGTCGATGAGTGTATCCTATATACCCAAATTTCTGACAAATCTATCTCTTGATCTCTTTCAAATCGTTGCTGACTATGTTTTAGGAATGCACTTTTTGTCTGCAATTATCTCAACGGCCGGATTCGATCCCGCCACCGTGCTTGTCAAGCGAATTGTGTATGTATGGTAATATTCTAGGTTTGTCGATTTCAACATCAGCCCCTTATTCATCTATTTGCCTCGCATGATTACCGTTTTAATCAGACTCCGAGTCTCTGAGAGTTTTCAATTCTTGAGACGTTGTTGAAAATATGTCTTCAACCATATGACATACATCTTTACTTCCACCCCCTCTTGATTATCTGTTGCGCAAATACTGATCCTCACTTTCTTTAGGCTGGAAACCAGGATATCAATTCTGTGCCTTGATTGCGGAGATTGTGCAATAACAAGATGCAATTTCTTGAATTACCGGATGACATTTTGATTGAGATATTTCAATTGATTGAGGGACCTACATTTCGGAAGAAATTCGTGACCCTCAGCGCCATACGCCGGTTAGTCCAGTGTTCCCACTTGTTCAAATGCGTATTGAACATGAGAGCAGTACATGCAAGCGCCTTGCGCCACTTGTTCAACCTCAGATGTTCACAGAACTACAAACGAAAATCGACGGTTTACACGTGCCGACTGTCAATGAACTGGCAGATATACACGGGCGACATGTCCGCACGCTGCGACTCGATCTTCGTATCAACATGAAGGTACAAGACATCCCCAGCGATACTCATATTCACGATCTCGACGTTCGGATGGCCATCCTTATTTCCAAATTGCCATCTGTACGAGAACTTGACGTCCTTGCGCCCTGTGACAAAACTGTATCGCTGCCCAATTTGACGTATGCCCTCAGGGATTTTCATGAAGTGCGCCATTTTCGTTTGATCGAAGAAACGTCCCGAACTCGCGATAACGCTTCAGACGTCGTGCATGGGCTTTCGGATGACCTGATATGTGCCCTGACTAAGTTTAATGGGAAGAACCTCACATCTTTCGTGTTTGACGGAGATAGCTTTGCTAGTGCAGAGGCATTCACAACGGTTCGTGACCATATGCCACGTCTCTCCACCTTGCTCGTGCGATCCTGGATAGGCCCACGATGCTTCCAAATCCTTCAAGAGGATACGCCATGGGCATGCACAGATACCCTACAAGTGTTATCCCTGCAAAACTGCCAAGCTATAACAGCAGACATCGTAGCTCGCGGATTGAGTACAAAGCGCTGGGCTACCAATCTGCGCATCCTCGAGCTAATTCGATGCGGCGTCCATGGTTCTTCACATGATCTGTCACAAACCTTCCCTTTACCTATCCCAACTCTACAGAGGTTGACACTGGAACATCCATCCGCCTGGGAGCTTGACATCTTGGCCAAACTCCCGGCGAGGCATGTTACATTGACATTACTTCCAAGGGAATGTGCCAAACAGCTCGTGCAGGAAGGAATGTTTCCCAGGATGGAGAAACTTACTGTGACTAAGCTAAGTGATGGAACCCGAGACGATAGGGCTATCGAAGCTGTCTGTCAACAACGCGGAGTGGAACTCGTCAAGGATCCCAAATGGATCATAGGATGTGACTGTGGGTTTACAGAGTGATTAAATGTGTTGATATACAATTCCGATTATAGTTTCTATGCTGTATACAAACAGGGGGATACGATAATTTACCGATTATCATGCCAGTAGAGATGTTAAGATGCACCGGGGTGTTCTGGTGTGAGAGAACCCGTACGAACGACATCCGAATATAAGGGGTATCGAATTTCATAAACTGGCTCGATGTAGAAGTCTGGAGCCCAGCCATCGACAAATTCCTGGTCCTCGTCTTCCAGTGTTATTATAGCCTTCGAACCCGGTTTTGGTAAAAAATCGTATTCATCCATCAAGGCTAATATATCACCCCTCGTCAGTCTAGCAAGAGACGATACATTTATCTCACCTTTCATTTTTCCTTTCCGTTTATGTACGATTAATGACTCTATAGACACCTCGCGCGATAAGTTTGTGTCCACGTTTACATTGTCCGCCCTTCCATCATTACCCTTGGTCTCAGTGGGGACAGAGGAATCGACAGATGGTGCCACCTCATCGACCAAATCTTCCTCTAGAGTGCGGTCATCGAGGTCGTCGAGCCGTAGGACGCTGCCCTTTGGCGTTCTCTTTGACCGCAATTCGCTCGGTCGCTTGCAGGAGATTTCCCTCGTGCGTTCTCTGGCTTTATAGGGCAGCATATCGTCCAACCTTGTCTTCGTTCTTTGTTTTACCTCCCGAACACATCGAGTAGATTGCACAAGGATATTAGGAGGCGCTTCTTCGGAGCGGTAACCGCATGGCTTGGTGAATGTACGTGTTTCTGTGGTCTTTTTGATCTCAGGATTGAGACCCGGGTCCATATGATTGATATAAGCTTGGCAAGAAAGTTGTGGAGGAGGCCAAGTTACTAGCTGAGCCACCACCATCTCGAACACGTATCGCCGATAAAGCCAACAAATGGTAAAAGATGAAGATGCTATAGGAAAACTTAACGGAAATACCTCTAAACTACGGCTTGTTGGTGTTTTTGCTGGTATAGGCTCTGGTATGTCCGGTTATACACATGGTTGTTGCGATGAGTAATGATAGGAATTTCCCTTGGAAGGCTTGACCAAGGCGCGTTGAAAGCGAGTCGCTCTGCTACTATAATAATATAATCAATAGGTTGCTGTAGGACATGGGTGCATATCTTTTGCTTTGCCGCTTCGTCAGAGTGTTGCATCCGCTGACTGGCCCGGTATCTGGCAGCTTTGATACGGTCAAAAGCCGCATACAAGTTTACCCTGGTCAATACAAAGGAGCTATGGATTGCTGTTTACAGATTATCCGGAAGGAGGTGGGTACCTTAACTCTGCTTAACTTGCTCTGAACAGTATTTGGTAGGGTCCATTGGCTCTTTACAAGGTCCTACAGTTGTTTTATCACTAGAAGAGCAACTAATCTCGTTCTAGGGCGTAACCCCACCCGCTGTAGCGTGGGCAGCCGTAGATTCTGTGCTTTTGGGATCTCTTCATAACTATAGATTACGAATAAAGAATTCAAGTCTCTTCACGGAACCTGTGCCTCGTCGCGAATCCTCAGAGAGAAGGCTCACCCTACTCGGCCACGGTGTTGCGGGCTTGGCCGCCGGTCTGACTAGGTATGTTTCAGGATTATGGCGAAATGGTGCTGAAACAGCCCTAGTGCATTTCTAGCTACGCCAGTTGAGCTACTCAAAGGTAGTATCATGCTCATAACCTCCTTCAATGTCACTAAGTGCCGCACCAGTAAAACTACAGGTGCAATATCAGGCTAGAAAATCCGATAGGCAATTCAGCGGACCAATCGATTGCATGAAGCAAGTCGTCCGTGCTCAGGGCATACGAGGCTTGTGGCGAGGGTTCGCTGGAAGTCTCGCATTTCGAGCCAACTTCTTCTGGCTCTTCATAAGTATAGAGGTGAATACATAACAAATTCATGGTTCTCGTCCCTAAGTGTCTCCTCAGGCCCTCATGAGAGGATCAGCGCGCCTGGAAGGAACCCGATATGAGGTTTGTCGTCTTTGCCGCCCATTATTCCATTTGCTGACGAAAGGATCGCTATAGATGTCAGAAGGGACTGCTAATTTCCTCAGTGGAGGGCTAGGTTCATTTGCGTTCTGGATCATGGCAATTCCAGCGGATAACGTGAAAAAGTAAGTGGGCATTATCCGCCGATCAGGGTCCTGACAATATTATCCTTAGTCGGGTTTTTGCAGCACCGTTGACGTCGAATACAACAGTTCGAGAGGTTGTTCGGGACATCTATTCCACGGCAGGCGTAGCAGGTTTCTTTCGGGGGTTAGCTCCTTCCATGTTAAGAGCATTCCCTGTCAATGCTTCCGCGTACTTTGTGTATGAGGGACTCCTTCGCACCTTGGGTGCTGAAAAGGTTTGTACGACACATGCCTCCGCTTGGATGTCAATGCAAGCTCAACTTTCCCGTTCAGACAAGAACATAATTATAGACATAGACATATCACATAAATATATATTAATTAACTATCTCCATGTTTCGTACTTCCCCATCCTTGTTTGTCGCCACAATCGCGCGGGCGGATGAGTTGAACCTTCTTCTCTTCTTCCCGTCCACGATACCTCAGCTCGGTGGAAATGAGTTCTCAAGGCCTCAACTCATTGGCCACGATTATCAAGAGGTCAGCTATGGATGTTTTCAGAGCATTGTTCAAATCTTCAACAATACACAGGCTCGAAGCCGCGACTTCCCGATTAGAAGATCTCGCTGTAGTTCAGTCTGGTGGCGCCTTATCATTTCCAGAAGCTACTGCTGCGAGACCAGCATCAACTATAATCTCTCAACGTCCAACGTCGCCACCACCTCAAGCCAAGGCTGGCAGCATTGCCTCAGAGGCCGCACCGGATGCTGTACCTGCGTCGATTGTGGCATATGATGAACGCATCATCAACGGAAAGCTTTCTGTGTTTCTAGAACAGACGAAGGGCCTTGGTCAAGCCAAATTGGAGGAGCAGGTATTTGATCTTCCTGGATCATAGACGCGTTTTACGTGGTTCTTGACGCGTGATAGGCTAAACTCGTTGCAAGTCTCTTCCAGAAGACTCGTTCCGTGCTGCTATGTGCTACAGCTTGCATGAAACCGTCAGATACCGACTTCGCAACCCTGATGGGCCCAATCCATGCTACTTTCAATGCCGTTACAAAGATCAAGGACGAATCGCGCTCCAACAGAGAGTGGTCTCTGCATTTCCAAACGATATCTGATGGAGCAGGATGCGTAGGATGGGTACAAGCTGTAAGTATCTTACCTGTTTTTCAACTTCCTTTGACCTCTATTCGCAGCCTAGTAGCCCTGCAGAAGCCGTCAAGGAGCAGAAGGAAGCTGCAGAGTTCTATGCGAATAGAGTAATCAGCACATATAAGGAAAAGTAAGCATCACACCCGCCTAAACCGCTATATCTTCATCTTCTTGTTAGGGATAAGAAGCACGTAGACTGGGCTCGTTCGTATATTGCGCTCATCGAGGAGCTGCGCAAATATGTTCTTGAATATCACAAGATGGGATTAATATGGAATCCGAAAGTAAGGACTTTAGGTCTTGGACATAGCTTTCACTCATCATTTCTCGAAACATCTAGGGCGGGAAGGCCACTGATTTTAGTTTGGAGTCCGCCGGTGGTGCACCTGGAAAGTCAAGTGCGCCCCCACCCCCACCTCCCCCACCCCCACCGCCTCCTATTATTGAGACTACGCCACCCCCTGCTTCCTCTGGTGGTGCTGCATTAACGGGGACCGCTGCCGTCTTTGCCCAGCTCAATCAAGGCATGGACATCACCAAAGGACTTCGCAAAGTGGAAAAGTCAGAAATGACTCATAAGAATCCATCTTTGAGAGTATCTGGCACAGTTCCTGCTCGATCGCCATCTCCTAGTCAGTGTTCTTTTTTTTGGGGGGGCATTATCCTTAGTTGATCACTTTGTTACAGGCCCAACTTCGAAGCAACCACCCAAACCGAAGAAACCTGTGTCTTTGCAGGCCAAAAAGCCACCGAAGAAAGAACTACAGGGTGGAAAGTGGATCGTTGTACGTTCGCTTGGCCTCGTCTGTTCTCATACTTAAGCTAGGTGCAGGAGCATTACGAAAATGACAAGGAAATCGTTCTTGATGATGTTTCGATCAGTCAAGTCGTCGCCTTATACGGATGTAAAAACTGTGTGGTTCAGGTAAAAGGAAAGATCAACGGCGTGACAATGAGTGAGTGACCATAGCATTTGACTATCAGATATCATCTCACATTCCCAAAGCCAATTGCCAGAAGACGTCCATTGTCATTGATTCTACGATTTCCGTCATCTCAATAACCAATTGTCAATCATTCCAACTACAGATATTAGGAACCGCTCCAACGATTCAAATCGAGACAACGGATTTTGGACAGGTGTTCTTGTCAGGAACTTGTTTGGGTGCCGAGATTATTACGGCGAAATGTAGTGCTATCAACATTAGCATACCAACAGGGTCCGAAGGGGATTTTTCTGAGAAGCCGGTCCCAGAAATGCTTCGGACAGTGATACAAGATGGAAAATTAGTGTCTTCAATTGTAGAACATAGTGGATAGCGTCTCTTACTCGCAAGAATAAATGTTTGTGGAATATACATTCAATAAGGTTTGCCACTTGAACGCGTCTGTTCAACAGAAGCTAGAGCCGACCGCCCTGGCTGGAAAACGGTTGCGATTGGAAAAATTAAAGTCTGTCATTCCCGACGCGGGTATGAGTAAACAGGAGATTCTTGGTTGGACGCAACGTATCGAACAAGAAGATGAAGATGATGAGCACGCACCCGAATTCGATTGGATGACATTGGAAAAGGACTGGAGCGGGTTCCTTCTCTTCGCTCAACATCAGATTCTAAGCTCCAGTACAAAAAGAAGAATCGCGTTCATCAATGGCAGACTGGTACCTCTAGCAATGCGTGGTGGTCAGCTTCCTAACAGCATGATGGAGGACGAGGGATTCAATTGCTAATGCATGCGCGTAGATCTAAGCATGTCCCAAACAATGGACATCTTTGGTCTGGTCAGGATGACCCTCCCGAGATATGTCGACAACCCCTCAAGAGAGGCAGTAATGCATTTGTCAGAGGTGTTGGTCCGCCGGGACGAACTACGAGGCAGAGAAGGGGGAGAGTTGGATGCCAGTAAAATGGGTAATTGAAGCTCGCTTATATCACGTATAGGCGTCTGAATACATTATCAAAAGGTGTTGCTGAACAGATCATTGGATGGTTAAACGTGGAGGCAACTCGAATCTCCCAGTGTCCAGCGTATGTAGACCTTCCACAATACTCGCACTCGTTTGAGTACTAACCTTTAATTTTTCAGATCTGTGGCCAGTCTGCAAATATCTGTACTCTTCTCCTGGGCATGCAATCTCTACTCACTCATCGTCAAATTGACCCCAGGCTATCAAGCAACGCCAGTGTGGGGAAAGCTTGGCGCCTCAATAGCCCTTTTATTGAACTCGCTACTCGATAATTCATCCCCGGCTAAGCCTGCACTTCGTAAACGTTCTACTGTCCAAGCCAGACGGACGGTATTGTCAGTCAGTTAACACATTTGTTCCAGTGGTCTTTCGTCTCACTCCGTTCCAAGTCTCCAGAGTCTATACCAAAACTTGCAGAACTTGTATGTCAGGCGATATCAGGCAGCAACACCAAGGGAATTCCCTTTCTCGGCTTGATATATGATGTTGCGACCCATCTCAAGCTGAAGGAAGATTCCACCGAGTTGGCGGGGAAGATTGAGGCAAGTAGCAATACTATCAACATGGCCTGAAATTGACGCTGGGCCAGGGCTTTCTACTCAAGATATACGTGGATATCGTTCTTTCTTCCAAAGTGGCTGTTCCGCCGCATATTCTAGTGAGCAGCATGGCGAGTCATTTTTTAAAAGTCCTTATCAGATTTAGGCAGCATACGACGGTTTCATCGAGAACGCAGTATCCCAAGAAAACCATGAATTAAAAATACTTCCAGTCATCGAAAAAATGCTCTTGAGATCTCCTGAGATCTGTTTACCGAGTGAGTTTTCCTTGGTAGCGGCTTATTCGATGCTTAAATTTCATTTTATCAGCATTCACGGCCTTTTACACCCACTACAAGCAAAGCTTATGTGACGAAGAATTGAAGCGGCTCCTCCCTCCTATATTAAGTGGCACCAAGTCCACAAATGGCATCGTAAGATCGGGAGTAATCGACCTGTGGCTCGCCATAACCCCCCTGATCATCAGTGAATCAGGACTCAAATTTAGCGTCGACAATATCTTGGCTCCAGTTCTTACCGGCAAAACCAACGGGGTAGACCATCGGCAGGCACTATTCAAACTCATCCAACACATACCGACAGGCCCTCAGTCCCGCGAAATCATCAAAGGACTTATTGCTCAACTAGAAAAAGAGACAAACGAAAGTGTTTTAACCTGCATATCAGAAGCCTTGCCAAAACACATGGTCAATGTTTTGAAATCTGGTAATCATCTCGAGCCTCCTCTCCTTTTCATCATTGGAAAAGAGGTCGCATCTTCGAAGCCACCAAACCGGCGCGCAGTTATGGTTGTGTTAGGCAATATTTTTTGGGATGCCTATCAAGACCCTAGTGCTTGGACCCCTGGGGCAACTGAATTACTAGAGACCATCTACCCGACATTGGAAAAGATTCTTAGAGACGCGCCATCCTCGACAATGGCCCCGGGCGCCAACCCAGTAGAGGCTTGGATTGCCTTAGTCGTTCTCTTGAGTTCTCCTGGTACGTTTCGAAATTACATACAGATCCGCGACTTATGCCATACAATCAGTCACATCCGCCAAGTCTTTACCCTTCGTCCATAGCGTTGTCGTTCCTACGGGAAAACCTTCCTTTTTGTACTCTGAAAAGGTCTATCAGAAGGTCACAGACGAAGTTGACATCCTATGGCTACTTCGTGTAATCAATCGTGTGGCGTCGGCATTCTCAGAAGAGATCGTGCAACAGCCACGGAACGAGTAAGTGAGCCACAAGCACATATTGGTGATGCACTGAAAGTTGTAGACTATATTATGGTCAAACGCTTCTTTGGCTTGTTGTTGACCATCCTTCTTCTCAAGTGCGACGTCTATCGATAGAAACTCTGAGGAATAAATCCGGCGTATCCACGATCATTTATGGGTCTATCAAACAGGCGATGGAGCAAATACTGTTCGATGAGAAGAAGTACCTTGGGCTGAGTGACCCCAAGCATCGGTCTTCCAGATTATCTTCGGCATTGATCAGTTCAATCCCTAGTCCTGGCGAGTCTAATCTGTCGGTGGAGCCACTCCTCTCAGAATTGCTACTACTTTCTCATCACCGTATATTCGGTAAGCTACCCGAATAAGGCTGGGTATACAGCTCACATAGCATAAATAGCTCAACTCGCAGATAACCTATGGATAGAACTTCTCCAATACGCTAAACTGGACCCTCATGGTGTGGTCACTCGGAATTTCAAACAACTTATAACTTATGCAGAAGACGCGGTCACTGGTACTGACAGTGTATGTCGAGGCCGATTGTTGTTACTACTCTAATCATTTGATTCCAGGGCTCCTTACGTAATGATGCAGCTTTGCGAGCCATTACAACCCTTGCATTTGTTGCCCCTGAACTAGCGGTGCCACATTTGCTTAGAAAGATCAAAACTCTACTCGATCCTACCCCCCTACACGCGTTGGGTGAGCTGGAAATGGGTGTTTGGAAGACACCAGCTGGTATTCCGTTTGTCGACGGTGAGTGGAAGGGCTAGCTAAAGTCAGTTGTATCTGAGGCTTGCCGTCAGTACTGGCGTCTTCCAAAGGAAACTCGGGTAAGGATAAAGGAAAAGATGCGGATATCAAGAAATGGGAAGCAGAGTTACGCAAATCGTTAGCTCAGAAGAAGACAGCGGAGCCTACCCTATCGAAACAGGAGAAAGCCCTTGTAGATGCGCAGCTTCAGAAAGAGGAATCGATTCGAACTTCTCTACGGGACCTAAAGAAGCGCCTTCTGAACGGAGTATCAATGATCTCAAGTTTGCTTCAATCTGGTACTGCTGACTCCAGGGAACAATCCCCGTTTCTGGCATCGATTCTAATGAATGGAATCGTTCAAAGAGGATCATTGCTACTTGGTCCTCGGGTAATTTCAGTCTTTCTTGTAAGAAAACCATTCAGTCAAGCTTTCTGTGCAACCAAGCCAACCTGTTTAGGATCTGTTCAAATCCGCCTCGGAAAGACTTCAAGAGAGCCGTATGTGGTTCGGTGTCGCCACTCTACGTGTCTACGAGGTTGAAGAAATCCCGGAAAACCTCACCGAGGAACCGTTGAATGGTACTATCTATTTGTTCAGGCCGGTTTGGTCTCATTGTTCACAGGGCTTCTTGGTCGACTACTTTACAAGCTCAAAGGACTCTCAGACCAGAACCCGTTTGATGGAGCCACCTTCTCCCTTCTATGGCCATTCATACAGAAAGTGGTTCAGAAAGGGGGTGTAGGCACCGAATCTGAAGATGACGCCGTCGAGCAACTGGTGCTCATCCTTGATGTCATTCGTTCCCACACGTCTCAATGTAAGTCAAATTTGTTCCAAGCTGGGCCCTTGTAACATCCTCAAAGTTGCAATTCCGTCATATCCGAGGAAGGATACGTGTCAATTATTAGTGCATGTGATAGGAGGTCATCCCAGAGTCTCTAGAGATGCTATTTCTGCTCTTCTAGAAACAGGAGAAGCGATACATGACTCTGCTACTGCTGAAGAGCAAGACGAGCTCATCAATAGTACACTCAACCAGGAAGTGTTTGTGCGCAACGCGTGCCTACAAGCTATGCAAGTATGTTACCGTACATATCCTATATTCCAAAGCTCATCAACCTCGCACAGTCGTTTGATCTTACAGAACGAGATTGGGTCCCTATATTGTGGTTAGCCTGTCATGATGAAGACGATCAGAACGCAAACCTTGCACGACGCTTGTGGGTTGAGAATGGTTTAGATGTACCAGATACGTTCCTCGATGATATGGTTCCCTTCCTAGGTATTCAGAGGCATCTGCAGGCCGGTTCCAGAAGGCATCTGACTCTTTTATAGGCCATTCGAACCAATATGTGAGGCGAAGTTGTGCCCTTTCATTGACGGAATCGGTCGAGATATGGCCAGTCTCGATTGGAAAGGTTCTTCAAATACTCCGAAGTTACTATTTAGAGAAGGTATTACCTGTCCCCACTTCAAACAAAGGGAATTACTGATATCAATCACTACCAGGCTAAGATACTAGAACCCGAATATGACCAATATGTAGGTGGTTTATATATGGTTGAAACCCTGCATGCCCATAATTTCGTCAGGGGATGGTGATTCCTGAGACTCTCAATAGAAGTGATCCTTGGGAGTCTCGACTCGCCGTTGCGGACAGTTTATATCATCTCGCAGAACAAATTCCAGAAATAGGCGTCATCAGTCTTTTCAAGTTCCTGATTAATGAAGGGGCCATGGGAGATCGTCATGGTGAAGTTCGTCGCCGTATGCTGGAGGCAGGAATGTCTATCATTCAGCTCCATGGAAGAAGCTGTTTACCTGGCCTCATTTCCATTTTTGAGGACCATTTGGCAATGAAGGAATCCAGCTCTGACTCCGCTGATCACATCCGACAGGCTGTCGTCATCCTCCTTGGCAGTCTTGCTCAGCATTTGCAGAAGGCAGACCCTCGGCTCACCGGTGTGATATCTCGCTTGATAGAAGCCCTCAAAACTCCTAGCGAAATCGTGCAGGAAGCAGTTGCTGATTGTCTATCGCCCTTGGCACCATTGGTGGAAGGGGAAGTAGGACGACTAATCGATCAACTTTTCTCAGAGCTGACCGCTGGGGCGAAATATGCAAGTAGGCGAGGTGCTGCGTATGGAATCGCAGGTATGATTCGGGGAGTTGGCATTGCTGGTATTCAGAAATACAACATTATTCGCCGATTGAGAGAAGCGGCCGCTGACAAGAAGAGCTATGAGTCAAGACAAGGGGCTTCGTTTGCTCTGGAGATGCTAGCTCAAATTCTTGGTCGTGGTTTTGAGCCATACGTCATCCAGCTATTACCAGTTATCCTCACGGGGTTCGGGGATGGAAATGCAGAAGTCAGAGAAGCTACCATTGATGCATCAAAGATTATAATGGGAAAGTTATCCGGCTATGGCGTCAAACAAATCATGCCTAAGGTCATTGAAGGCCTTGAAGAGCGGCAATGGCGAACCAAGAAGGTCAATACTGGGATTTAGCGACTTCTTTTATGGCTAACATTATTCTTTCTAGGGCTCTGTTGAATTGTTAGGATCCATGGCATTCTGCGCGCCCAAGCAGCTGTCTTCTGCTCTACCGACAGTCGTCCCTCAGCTCACAATCGTTCTCACAGACTCTCACGCCCAGGTTCGTGCCGCAGGAAATAAGAGCTTGAAGCAATTTGGGGAGGTCATAAGCAACCCGGAAATCCATTCACTGGTTTCGACCCTTCTCAAGGCAATGGTCGACCCGGAGAAAACTCCTGTCGCACTCAACGCTCTGCTCAAGAAATCCTTCGTCCATTATATTGATGCTGCTTCTCTCGCGATCGTACGTACTACTCTAGTTCCTGAGACGAATCGCTAACCCTGTGTGAAGGTCATTCCCATCATCGAACGTGGTCTCAGAGAACGAAGTGCTGAAACCAAGCGAAAAGCCACACAAATAGTTGGTCAGATGGCGGGATTGACCGACTCCAAAGATTTCATTCCCTATCTCCCTCGCCTCCTCCCATTGGTACATATCGTATTAGTCGACCCAGTACCAGAAGCAAGAGCAACAGCTGCCAAGGCCTTAGGGACACTGGTGGAGCGGCTGGGTGAAGGGCAGTTCCCCGATCTCGTTCACGATCTTCTGAGAACGTTGAGGAGTGATACCTCTGGTGTTGACAGGCAAGGCGCGGCGCAAGGGTTAAGCGAGGTCCTTTCTGGACTGGGGATGGAACGACTGGAAGGATTGCTACCCGATATCATCTCGAGTGCCAGTAGCCCTCGTGCATACGTTCGCGAAGGATTTATGTCTCTATTGGTATATTTACCAGCAACATTCGGCACTCGTTTCCAGCCGCACCTATCCAAAATTATTCCCCCGATTCTGCGGGGCCTTGCAGATAACGAAGAGTATGTCCGGGAAGCATCAATGAAAGCTGGACGCATGATCGTGGTCAACTACTCAAGTAGAGCAGTGGATCTCTTATTACCAGAGCTAGAGCAAGGCATCTTTGATCCCGGGTGGAGAATTCGAGTAGGTTATGCTTGTCGACTTGCCCTTTTCTGACCATTATTTGTAGCAATCATCCATTACCCTGATTGGAGAGCTTCTATTCAGACTCTCCGGAATTAGCGGCAAAGCAGAGCTGGAAGAAGAGGAAGAGGCAGATGCTGTTGTTGCTGAAAGCTCTAGGAAGGTCTTGACAGAGGTCCTCGGGAAAGAAAGAAGAGACAGGGTTCTCGGAGCTCTCTATCTGGTTAGGCAGGATGCTGTCGCGGCAGTAAGAATGGCGTCCATCCACATCTGGAAGGCGTTAGTCAGCAACACGCCACGAACAGGTGAGCTATCCCATCATCAAGGAACTCTACTGATGTTCTTAAGTGCGAGAGATACTACCCACTCTCATCAACCAAGTGGTTGATCTGCTTTCCATGCCGCATGGGGATCAACGTGAAGTTCGTCCTTTACGGTCTGTCTCGTACCCATCTAATCTATCTCTAGACGGCAGCAAGGACCATTGGAGAGTTATGTCGAAAGTTTGGAGAGAAAATAATTGGCGACATGCTTCCTATACTTCAAAAGGGATCGAAGAGCTCAGACCCGCGTATCAGAGAGGGAGTGTGTCTAGCAGTGAGCGAGATTGTGTCCGTTTTCTTGATTTTATTTGTGCATTGTCTCTAACTACTTGCTAAGCTCAAACTCGTCCGAGGCTCAGCGGGAAGAACACGAGGACGAGATTATTGTAGTTGTGCGGCGTTCCTTGGTCGACAGCTCGAGCAATGTAAGGGCCGCCGCCGCTATCGCGTTCGATATACTACAAGACGTTATGGGTGCCAGAGCCATTGACGAGACAATACCAACGCTTCTTGAAGCACTTCGTCAACCAGGGGAAGGTTCTGGAACAGCCCTTCAGGCGCTCAAAGAGGTCATGAATGTGAGTCCTGTCCAGTTTAAGCGTTTTATTCTGCTGAGCTTGGGGCAGGTTCGCGCGTCTACAGTCTTCCCTGTGCTAATACCAACGTTGATTGCTACCCCAATGACGGCATTCAATGCTCGCGCTCTGGCGTCTCTTGTTACGGTGGCAGGAAACGCACTTTCAAAAAGGCTTACGGTTATCCTTACTGCCCTGGTCCGAGCCGTTGAGAATGAGACAGATATGGAGCTAAAAGCAGACATCGAAGGTGCTGTGAGCGCACTACTCGGATCTATCAGTGACTTGGAGGGATTACAAACATTGATGCTTCTTCTTGCTGGGTGGTGAGTCTCAAACTACATCACTACGCTGATAGCCGATTATTCGTCGTATTAGGGTCAAAAATGACTCATGGACAAGACGCGTTTCTGCACTCAATTTCTTCAAGACATTTTGCGAAGTTTCTATCATTGATTTCTCCCTATATCGTCCAGACTGGGTTCGGAGCCTTGTCACATTGATGGACGATCGGCAGGCAGAGGTAGTCGAAGCAGCTGTCCCTGCATTTGAAGCGTTTGTCAAGTCAATAGAAAAGGACGATCTCGACTCTATCGTGGTGACTCTTCGTCGGACCATCGAAAGCACGGGAGCACCTGGGCGCACGGTCCCTGGCTTTAACATCAAGGGAAGTGTGAGCTCCATGGTTCCAGTGATCGTCGCTGGCCTCACAACCGGTAACAATGAGCAACGTGAACAAGCTGCTTACGCCATCGGTGATTTAGTCGAGAGAACAGAAGAGATAGCTCTCAAACCGTACGTGGTGCCATTTACCGGACCACTTATTCGAGTAGCTACGCAGGCAACAGCTTTCCCTCCAGGTGTCAAAGTTGCCATACTCAAGTCCTTAGGAACAATGCTGGAGCATATTCCCACGCACGTTAAACCTTTCTTCCCTCAATTGTCCAGAACCTTCGTCAAATCGTGTAGTGATAGTTCATCCCTAGCGGTTCGGAATGCGGCGGCGAAGAGTCTGGGAGCTCTAACAAAAAGCAACCAGACTAGAATCGATGCCCTTGTCACGGAGCTTATCGGCACAGCTCAAGCGAGTGAAGATGATGCAATTGCAGCGTCTCTCGTCCTGGCTCTAGCCTACGTTGTACGGCATGCAATCACTACCACGAGTGCAAGCTCAAAGGAGGCTTGTATCTCTATGCTTGAATCGGCCTTCCGTGAACGTCATGATGGTGCGATTTTCTCCATTTCCTAGGTTTGGTCGGGTTCTCATTCCCCAAACAGAGCCATACCTCCATGGTATGGCAACCTTGTTCACAAGCTTCGAACCATCACCTGAACTGCTCCAGGGTGTCGTACGGTAAGCCTCCCTCTGCAACTAGAACTTAGTGATACCCACTAAACTTCAATCAGTTCACATATCTTACAGGGAACACCACCAAGTGTTCTCTCGAGCCTTATTATACTTCATGCCGTGGAAGATGCCCCAAAGTTATTCTATACAATGAACTGCGTGCCTTCAGTTCTGCGGAAGATCGTGGAGAGCATCGGAGAATCAGTTCCAGCTATCTCACGACCAGCTCGCGAGGCAAAGGAGCTGATTAGGACAACGCCACCATTCTGCGACGATGACTCTGTGCTTGCAATTTTTGGGACATAGGTTGTATTAGCTCTGTCATTCATGCAATCCACTACGTGATATGTCAAATATAAATGTATTGAAGCTTCAGCTTCATTACTAGCTAGGCCAAACCCGCTTTGCTGTACCCACCCGTAATCTAAGCATGATTGTGCAGCAGGGCTCATCAAGCCCCTCGCCTGGATGATCGCATTATGATATCTTTGAGAGAGCACCCGGAATCTGATGCAGCATGTACACTAGTTGCTGATAGAAATCAGGTAACCCTGGATCTTCACACCCCTCTAATTGCTCCGCCAGATCCATAGCCTCTGTCAGGAGGTTAAGCCCATCAGCCAGCTGGTTGTCCTCGAAACAGACTTTGGACAAATAAAGAATTGTGTCACCAACAGTAACAGATGGTCCGTATTTGCGACGTTGTCGCACCAAAAGAATCGTGTATATAGAGTTTGCATTTTTCCAGTCCTTCATGATTGTGTAAGCTTGCCCCAACAGTTCGAGGGTCTTGAGTGTAAGATCTGCTTGCTCTCCTTTGACCCGTTCTGTAACTATCAAACATTTGGATGCAAGCTCGACGCATTTATCGAACTTCTCGTGACGACGGTACATGGATGCCAGGTCGTGCATTGCTATAATAGTATCTTCATGATGAGGGCCCGCCGTCGAGGTCCGTAGCTTCAAGAGGTCCTCCATCAGCTCTTCCGCCTCGCCATGTCGGCCAGTCTCAAGATAGACAGTAGCCAATTCGTCCATGAGTCGCATTGTCTCTGGATGTTCGTCTCCAAACATTCTTCGAGAATTCTTGAGGGTATCGACCAACAATGGTTCTGCTTCTTCCCAACGCTCTTGTTGGAGAAGTGTCACAGCCAACATGCCCCCCGCTGCTGATGTAACAGGATTGGTTTCTCCGAGGGTGGTCTTGAATAGGGGTATTGACTCACGATGAATGAGTTCAGCTTCCTCATGGTGATTATTTTGCAAATATAGGTTACCGAGGTTCGACCTTTCTCTCAACAAAATCGGATCATTTTCCTCCAGAAGGTCACTCATTGTCGCGATGACGTATAGAGAGAGAGATTCGGCTTCTTGAAACTTGCCATTTTTGCCGTATACTCTCGAGAGCGAACCCATGAGCAATAAAGTCCGCAAATCTTCCTCTCCAGCAGCGTCTCGCCAACGTTTCATGAGCTCTTTATACCAGCGTTCAGCTTCATCCAAAGCGCCCTGCTTTTCGTACGTCTGTGCTAGGTTCTCGGCGAGGCTCAAGGTAGTTGGGTGATCTGCTCCAACGAGTTGATCTGACAGGATGGTGGCGTGCTTAAGGCCATCAATTGCTTCTTCCCATCGGCCTTGACGTGCATGTACAACCGCCAGATTCCCGATCGCGGCAGCTGTGAAATTATGCCTCTCTCCGAACTCGCCAATCATGTGCGCGACTTGTTCGTCGGCCAGAGTTTCGGCTAGTTTATAGTCCCCTTGGTCACGCAGGAGCCATTGAAATGCCACCCGATCATTCGGGTGCAAAACGTCATGGCGGTCAATCATGACATAGATGTGGGGCACTAGAATCGGATGAAGTCGATAGAGGGTTTCGTTGCAACAGCCGGCAACTACTTGTGTCGCCATTTGGCGGAAGTGAGAGTTCGGTTCGACCGGTAACTGCGTCCGCGCCCAAGAATGAACGATGGGATGGAAACGAAGCAGTACGGAGGTCGGTGACATTGTGGGTGTGACGAGGGAGAAAGATTGGAGCGAGAACACGATATCGTGCAGACGTAAGATAGTTGCTCTCGTTGGTGGTTTCAGCAGGTCAGATAGTCCATGTCGCGCTTCTTGATACGAAGGAGGACGTTTATGTCTTTCCATTTTGTCCCAATGGAAGTCGTTGTCCACAGCCGTTGTGAGCATGAGCAACGCTATATCCGAATGGTGAAAGTACGCCGCCATGTGCAAAAATTGACGTGTGACTTCTGGAAGCTGCTCGTACGAAATGTTGAGTGTCGCATAAACGCTCTTTCCGTAATCATCTAGCGTGCTCATTGTAGGATCATCCAATAAGGCTTCTTCTACCTCTAGAAGTGCCAAGTAGTCCAGGAAGCTAAAGTACAGTATCGTGGTCGAGGAGATACGATAGCAGTAGCTGCCAGCTTGTACCAGAGCCAGAGCCAGACCTCCGAGCCTCTGGACTAATTTGACAGCCGTATCATCATCTCGAAGATCTCCCGGGACTGGTACATGTGCTGCACGGCACAGAGCTTCCACTCCTTCTTCCGTGCTCATTGGGCCAAGCTCCCAATGTCTTACTGCTGTTAACAGGCCTAGATCACGATTACGGGTGGTAACAATGATTGTCCCATGTGTGACCTTTGGTATGTATTCTTCCAGACCAAGGTTCGGATCGTCGGCGTTATCGTAGATAAGTAGCCAGCCTTTGTGAGATCCAAGATAGTCGAGGGCCTCAGAGAATGTCGCTCGACCATATTCGCCTCCCAAGGAGCGGATGGCCCTCTGGAGGTCGTTTCGGAGAGACTTTGGAGATCGTGCGTCGACGAAAAAAATGCGGTCATATCTGCAAGCTTGTGAGAATTCCGCTCAAAGGTGTTCAGACTCGTGCTTTTACCTTGTGCCGTACTCTTGCACCCAGAAGGATGTCATTTGCGTCTTCCCTACGCCACCTAGTTCTTCTTTCAATATCATATCAACAAATTTGTTGAAACCGCACCCATGCCTGACATTATGAAGAGCAACTGCTCATTCATCGCTGCCGTTAGCAAATTGGTTTTCATAAAGTCCCATGCTTCTGACCGTAGTACGAAGTATGGTGATACAGGTGGTATGGCCTTTGGTGTGACAACTCTTATTGCGGTGTAGTCTGGGTGCCTTGGTTAGTGGGAGTATGATAGAGAATCTAGGAACATACTTAAGCGACCGAGGGTGACATTCTTGGAACGAGCAATAATCTCCTCAGTGGCATATCTCACAGACTTCGTTACCTCTTCGCTCCTCATGTAATTCTCGGTTCGTCTCTCGACGTTCTCCGTGTCCCATTCCGCCCAACTGTTGAGGGTAGTATTTTGAAACCCGCCTGGCACCGCAAGTCGAATATATGCTCCAACTGCAAAGAATTGATACCCAACTTCTGCCGTCGTCACACCTCCTGCAATTGTCGCCTCATTCAAATATGATTCGGCTTCCGAAATTCCACCCCTGGGTCTCTCTACGGACATCTCAGAGATTCCCGATCCGAAGCTGAGTACAGTCGCTATTCCCCTTTCAGCACCATAGATCCTCTCGGCCTCCCTGAGGATTTCCCGGATCGGGTTGAAAAAGGCAATTCCAGGACCGACATATGATCGTTTTCGTCGACCCGAGCCAACTTCTGCGTGAGAAAAGAGATGGGGAGATGAAACTGAGGCAATTACGACCTCGACTGCAGTGAACTTTGACTGGTGTCCCGAGGCACTGAGAGGGAGACAATGAGTGATGTCCTCCCGGGGACACGCGAACAAAACACTATGTTTATAGGGTCAGTGAAGATAGATGAGGAGTCCTATGTACTGTTACTTACGTCTGGGAGGGGAGATTTTCTTCGAGTTCCCTCATGGTGGCGGTGGCCATCTTTCCCGTACTTTGTATGATGGACTCCAAGGCGTCACTAAGCGGAGAGGAGTCGAATATAGGGGTCCTCTTGGGATCCGTTTCACAAAAAACCACCATAAGGAGCATCTGTAATGCCTCGAGCGCCTCACTAATCGTCATGCCGAGACTGCCCAGTAAAAAGGCCACAATGCTTTAAATTCGGCGTTTAATTACCGCTGAAAGGTCCTTGTCGGTTCACTTACGCTCCAAGGCCACTACCGCCGAATAGATCTATGTATCTACTCGGCTTAAGGTCTTCGACTTCGTTGTCTGTAGTATCGAGCGATCGAAGGATTTCTTTCAACATGAATAGCTGAGATAACACGTCTGCAGGGGATCCAGCATCTATAAGGATATAAGCTGGGCGATTTCGCTCCAAAGCGCATCTACTCACCGAAACAGGCAATATTAAGCCCTCCTAAATCGCTCACAGACATGATGAATACTAGGGGGTGAAAATTGCTTCAATCGTAGTATATTGAGGTGATGGTCAGGAGCAAGGAGGAGGAGAAAGGAGAAAAGGGGGAACGAGAAACCGAAAGGGGAAAGGAGACTGGCCAGAGGCCAGCCCGTACACTTTTGCTCCAATCACGCGCAATTTTTGAAAGTTCGTCATTGAAATTTTTTTCGAAATACAGTTCATAAAGGCGCAATTAACACTGCACGACGGTCTTTCGCAATCCATCCAAATGGGGGTTGGTCCATTCATTGCGTGGAGAACACCCCATCTTTTCTGTCTTCTGTAGTTACTCATTTATGTTTTTTTGTTATAGTAGACGGTACAATAGCGCATTCCATGTTAGTCATCTGGATATTGCAGTTATGGTTGAAGCCAACCTTGGATTCCACCGTCGGCCCTCAATTATAAGCCGGCCCCAAATACACGCTTCTGAATACGATTGCGTAATATGAGCCACTAGGACGATCTATTTTCTCGTGTCAGAGTCTGACACTCAGTCAGACATCCAATCTTCCGCTCCAACAAGGCGATTTTCATGAGCAGAAACTCTGAGAATTGAACCTTACGACCGCAGTGCCTGTCTATGTTGACTGGAATGTGTTAGTGCTCAAATAT
>WSTS01000529.1:0-11331 GCA_019627755.1 Serendipita sp. 411 | reverse complement strand
TAGAAGCAGAAGACGTGAGCGCCACGCTAGGAAAAACCAAATTCCCAAACAATCACGCAAAAAGGCGACATTGCATGCCGTACGCTAGACTGATCCATTGATTCCTTTCTGTGTTTATGCTGCCGTCCGACTCTGGCTGCTCTGCCGAAGGGACTGCTATAGCGGAAACGGAGAAACCCATTTTCGGGGTCGGTATGTATGGGTAGCGTCGGCGGGCGATCCGCGATCCGTCTTCGCTTAGCCTAGCATAGCTTAACAACCTTTGTAGCAGCATGGGAGGTGATCAAGACCGACAAGAGGCGACGGATCTCGCTTTCGCTGTTGCGCGTCTTGTCGACTAGGAGGGTCCTTTAGGCGGCAAAAACAGCGAAAACACGGACAAGTCATCGAAAGGAAAGAATTTCGAGTGAACAAGCGCGCACATGGCGCGCATAGGTTATCGTTCTATCCATCCCTAGGAGGTTAATGGTATCGCGAGTCGATGGAGAAGTACCCGCAGTCTGACTCGTTTCTAACCCTCGTTTATCTTTCTGTTCCATCCTCTCGCTTATAGTTGTGGGTTATTGGTTATGGATTATCATCTAGGTGAGTACCCCGTTGACTCTCGTTTGCACCATTCTGGCGCATGTGTGCGTGCGTGCGTGTCATACCAGCAAAGATGCACGCATGTTCAAAATTTAAAGAGGAATACGAGCTAACGACGAAAACACTCTTGTTTTAGACGACAGTCCGTTACTACCCTACCATACGCCGTACCCTGTTACTCCTCCTCGCACGTTCCGTCTCTCTATCCGAGCAACCTTACGGAATGTCTCTTTCTTTTCTTTGCACATGCACGCACGCACGCCCGGTCTTTTTATCTGTTAGGGGAAATTGGGGTGGCTTATATGGCGCACGTTCCACGTTGCCACTTTCCCGTTCGTTGGTACTCTTTCGGTTTCGACTCAAACGAGCCTTCATATTGGGACAACTCCCGGAGACTTCTACACATTGATTCGGTAACTTAACAAGCACTACTACTCACTACTTACAGTTTTTACCATGCCAAAAACCAAATGTGGAAGTTTGGAAGCGAGTCGAGTCGACGAGTAAATGGAAAGCCGAAATGACGACCGCGACCCCTCGCTTAAGCGAAAGTGTCTCTCTACCGCTCGCGCGGACTGTACGTACATCGGTAATCCAAGGGGGGGAATCACCAATAACTCTCTTTTCTCGTCGGCATTGTAAGATAAGTCCCCCCCTATAACACTGGTACTTATGATGCTGCGCGCGGGCGCGCAGGCTCACATTCGCACGCAATACTTACGACATTTTCCTATGATGAGCGCTCGTCTTGAACTGTCTCGGTCTGCCGTAATAAGTCGGTGCATCCGCTCCACAATTGACGTCTTTTCTCTCCTTTTTTTTTTTTTTTCCAGGTCCCGTTCGGTTCGCTAAGTCAAGTGGTAATTGGTGTCTGACTTATTAGGACGCCGAGGTGTATTCAAAAGAGGGTAAAGTGAGGAATTTATTTTTTTCCTCGCTGTAAGCACTAAGGTAAGTGCTAAGTGCTTTACTTTACTTACCGTGTGTCATTACTATAATGGGAATGCCGAGACTCAAGTGGTCCACCGCCTGACGCAAGAAATTCGCTTCAAGGTGGCTCTCACATACACAAAAAAAAATTTTTTTTCTCCATCTTGTTCGTCATAAGGAGGTGGAACGGGTGCCACCCATTGTAGGTGCCACATACACGAGTGTCATATCCGATTAGGGATTAGGGATTAGGACTCGACCCAATATGGATTCGCTCACAGAAGTTTTTATTGGTTCGTCGTTGATCACCGGTGGTGGTGTTGATGATGGGCTCATTACGACTATAGGAAGGGGATAGAGTACTTATTCGACATTACCGAACAGAGATATCCGGCCATCAATCAACTCAACTATCGTCATCGCCATCGAGCAGACATCGAGCATCGAGGGATCACTGATGGATTCACACCCAGCCAAACTCGTCGGGTAGCAAAAGAAAAAAATGGCCGTACTGTCCATCTCCATCTGTCCAACTGTCCATTATGACCAATTCATCACGCCAATCCCTATCATGGACAATCGTTTTATCTCCCCCGGTTTATTGACAAATTGGAAAAGCAAGGAAACTTCCGACGCGAATCGATCGCAGCCAACTCCCAAACCATCCATCCAGCATCCAGCACACGGCACGGCGATTCCCGTTGGACTGCATTGCTGGCAGCCATCTTCCTGAATCACTTTCGTTCGACTTCGACGAGCGAGTCCAATGGCTAACGACGTCGGACACTTCCGACGTAAAGTAAGTCCTCTCTCTTTCGACTAATAGTACTAAGAAGATAACCCCCCACCCCCTTGATCCACCCCCAGTTAATTTGACCGTTTATCGATTCAAGGTTCAAGGCGGTTGGTTCGTTTTGACCGGAGCTGGAACTTTATTTACCCCGCACCCCACCCAACCCCCCAATGCAGACGCAGAAGCAGATTGCGCAAACTTCCGGACGCCTTACGATTTTAGCGAGTCTGGGATGAGCTGAAGCGATCTCGATTCGTCATTAATGTGACGAAATGTGACACCTCACATGATCTATGACTATAACTATGACTCTAACCATCCATAATCATCCTATGTTTATTACGTTCGTTTCTTACGTCGTCCCTTCGTCTCGTGATCATTGGTGCCCGACGCGACGCACATCATCGCTCGCTTGCTCGCTCTACCTTGATCTTGCTCCACAACTTTCTCACTCGCCGAGCCTCCCCACCCAAAATAAATCGATGATTTCGCCGAAAAATATCAAAAGTGAAACAGTAAATAACGTAGACGTAGACGTAGTCGTCATTTCATACGACCTAACGTTTATGGCCGGATTTGGATCACGAGAACGATTACCCAAATACCTTACTCGCTGAAGCAAAGGAACAAAAAAAAAGGAAATAAGAGACAATGCGAATGTTTCGGAGGCGGTTTCCCCTTTTAGAGGTTCTCAGATTCTCCACAGCGCTCGTACGGTTTTCCCCCCCTCCCCGCGTAATTGGGCTCAGGTGATCTGCCTCGCTGTACGGCCTTTTTCGCCTTGCGGCACTCTCACTACTATTCACGGCGTTCCGCACCGAGACAGAAGGAAGTGTGCGTGTGTGTGAATTATGTGGGGAAGAAGAAGGAGGAGAAATGTATTGCACGGCTAATGGAATTGGGACTTATTTTGTGACAGACTTATTCGAGTGGGGGCAGGTTATTATCGTTCGACGCACTCGATACGGACACACAGTACACAGGAAGGGATGAAGGGATAAGGTAATGGTCAAGGGTACGAACGGAAACACGGAATTGGGTTAGATGGAGCGAGGGAGTAGGAGGACGAGTACGTGCGGACGAGTTTGTCGCATTCGATTACGGTGACGAGGGACGATCCAACTTGGGAAATCCCCAGTCGTCATCATCGTTACTTGAAAGTCACGCTGCGCTGGACACGAGTGACGGGGACGAAGGCTATCCCAAGCTCATCGCCATCGTTGGTCTTTATCAACGCACACTGCACTTTATCGCATCACGGCTGTATTGGTATGTCCCCCTTCACCTCGTTACCTGTACCCTTTACCCTACTTACGAAAAAGGTGTGTGTGTGTGAGAGAGAGAGACAAGAAACCGTTCAGGAGAAGAGAGGGAGAAGGGTAACGAAACGAAACGAATATGGAAGGAAGGGGGAGGTCGTCATGCTATTCGATGACGATGAAAAGATTTTTAGGACAATGACGGAGGGGGTGGGTAATAGGGCGAGGGCGAGGGAAAGGCAAATCAACAACGGAGGCTGGACAGACAGACTCGCCCGTCGTCACTTTGAAGTCGCACTGGGCATGGGTGACGAGACGACGTCTACATCACCACCAGTATCAAAAGGACCTCGGACCTCGAGGCATCATAGACGTATTGGTACATCCCCTTTCACCTGTGTCGTGTGTGGACCTGTGCCCTCTACCCTACTACAGAAAGAGGGCGACGCGTCTAACGGAAGAGAAAAGCCCAATGCTATCACGATGAGATGGAACATGATCAACGAGTAAGCTGCAGACAATCTACTCGTCAGTCTTGCAGTCTCACCGCGATTCCATGGGTCCATTCTCGAGGCTTTATTAGTGCCTTCGACAACGAAACAACACACCAACGACACCAAATGTACAAAGTCTTCATTGCATCAGCCAAAGCACCTTCACCAACCCAACTACGTGACATATAGTGTACAGTAAGCGGTTGGGATCGGTTCTCTCAAAGGGGGGGGATGGAGAAGGACGAAAGAAACCAAGGTACGTGGTACATTCATTACCTCTTTATCCCTCGTACGCCTTGATATTTGAGCAGAGATATGAGCAGTGAGGAGTGGAGTTGGGGGGAGACGAGCCAACATCGCCGCCACCTCTCTCGATTAGCACCGTGTTCCTCGTTCAAACCCCACTCTAATTCTCCAAGCTATCAACAACAATCACCCACCACGACCAATTCGCTTCTATCAATCTCGATCGTCTCCTCTGACCTGCGATGGATTCGCTCGCAGTTTGGCACTCTTTTTCTTCGTTCGCTTCGATTCGGTGCCAAAATGATTTACCTCCCCCAAATCGACGATTCGCTTCCGCTTCCTATGATGAAAGGGGGGTTTTTTTTTCCTTGGGTTTCAAATGCCGGTGGGTGTGCGGCGTGTGCGGGGAAAGAGAGGATATACGCGCACGGCGGTCGGACCCAATCCACCCGGGGATTCACATAGACATAGAACAAGGCACTCGCCTAAAACGAAAAAAAAAAGGGGGAGGAAAAAATTATAAAGACTAATTTGCAAACAAATGAGCGAGGTTACCGCACGTACAAACGGTTTATTCTCCTAATGTATTCTCCTAATGGAAAAGCAACTCCACCCGGGGATATAATGAAAGTTTACTTATCTACTTGTGGCCGGTTCGGTTCGTTTCAGACGGAGGTGGTATCCAAAAGGGATGGATGGGGGGAAAATATATAAAGGTAAAGGAACGTGTGTATACGTACGGCCGAAACGACGAGCGGTTGTTTTTGGCTGCCTGGCTGCCTGGCTGTTTGGTTGCCTGGTTGGGTGGGGGATGAGTGTACGGGACCCTCCTAGTGCTCCGATTTTCGGACGAAAGACGAAAGGAGAAAAAAAAGAAAGGTTCAAGGTTTTGAAAATGGACGGATAAGGGCGGATAATTTCGAATTCCGAATTGAACGAGTTGGACGGGTAATAGGTGCCGTACTCCTTTTTTTTTTTAACCATTGCATTATAAACAACTGTCGAGGATCCTCATCGTTTCTTCGTACCTACGTGCATGCATGCTTACTTGACCTCGCTGTATAACTCCATCCAACCATCCTATTTGAATAAAACCACGGATTCGGGACGAAAAGACCGCTTTGTGCGGCCATGTCCAATCGAGATCCTTTTTCCCTTGACTTTTGACGTGTCTTGGCTAGCTCGCCGATAGTCGATATTCGATAGAGTTATGAAGATAGAGTCAACCGGCGGCGAGAACGTACGGTGGACGTGGACGTGTCAATCAATCAGTCAAAAAACTGTCGCCACTCGACTAATAAATCGCCGATTTTGTAGGGAGCATGGAGTGGGAGTGATTATAGGTAATGTCCCATATGGAGACATAAGGGAGTAGTAGTAGTGGTAGTAATAGTAGTCCGGTATATAAGGTATGGGATGGGAGAGATGTGCGGAGATGGGAGGCGTCGGAGGAAGGGGATTCCAAATTGGTAATTTGCGGTAAATTGACCGACCGACCGACCATCCGCCTCATCGACGGAAGCAAGTCTCTCTGTTTGGAATGGAAGAAAAGAGGGGATCCTTAACCCAGTTGTGGAAGCACCGGCAATTAGATTTTTCTTTTCGTTCATATAGACCTTTTGCGCTCCCTGCGCTCCCTGTGCGCCCTGCTTCGCGAAGAGAATACTACGGCGTTATGGTCGTTCGCTCTGTGGGGAAGAATGAGCTATGTTTTGCGAAGAGATTGAGAGGAAAGGGATCAATATGATTGTCGTCGTCGTCAGTATGATTGATAGGGCTGGCCCTCGTTAGCCATACAGCCTAGACTGGTCAGTATGGGGATGGGTATGGATGCCGAGATACGAGGAATGAGCGGGGAAGCCAAGGGAATACACTGGGTTCTAAAGGGAAACTGGCTGGTACCCTATTCCCATCACGTATGTCAGAAGAAATAACTAGTTATCGCGAGTATATCTATTGCATAGCGTATAATCGCTCTATCGCTACACCGTATGACGAATGTGCGAGTAAGTAGACGCAAACGAGGATGGTGTGCGAGAAACCCACGAGATGGTAAAGAAGAGAAATAAGCAATAGATCACGGAACGGATATTGAGGTGCCGTAAAGTGAGTGGGTCGAGGGAAGAGAGACAGAGCCTCTTCCCAAAGCCCATGCATCTCACTCCGATCGAGCGTCGTCGTCGTCGCACCTCCAAAGCACGTAACACATGCTGCTTGCAACTGCGAATAATACGAAAGAGCAAAAGATAACGAGAGGGGGAGAGTCATTTCAGCACAAGCGACTATGTATGTATGCGCTATGGAAAGAAAATACTCGTAGGAAATGGCGCAAACGTTGGTCAGACTGTCGCAACATGAACACAAAATGGGAAGGTCAAAGAAGCAAAGCAAAGCGGCGAACCACTAATCCAGATTTATTATTATTATTATTATTATTATTATTATTTTATTATCGTTATTTTTTTATGCTTGTGGAGTGAATTGGTCATCGGCGTACCAAGCAGATAAAAGTCGCCGGCCTAATCCCTTTTGGCGGGTGGAAAAGCAAAAAGTAAAGTTTTTTACACCCCAAAATTCTCTAAATACAAGTAAATTTTTTACTCTTTTTACGTTTAAAGGCCGTATTGCGTATTCTGGGTGTGTGGCGGCGGCGGCCAAATCCGAGACAGAACAGGAAAACTGGTTTTGGATATGGGATAGAATGCCATGACCGGAGAGTTCCACGGCGGGTTCGTCGATAATAATAATTTAATATTAATTATTATTATTCGTGGACGATAAATAATATAAATTTACAGTTTTTGTCTTGTCTTGGATCTTGTATGTATATATAAGTGGAGTGCCTCGTCTTTTTAGTGTCAGTCAGTCTATCCAAGACGCCTCACTCTCCCCTTCCTGTCCTCGTCCTCGTCCTCCTCGCCGTCCTTTTTTCTTTCTCCTTCTCGTCGACGACGACTCTCGCTCTTCGTCAGACACTGCAGAGCCCTCTTCTGTTCTGCTTCCTTTCTGTCTGGTCCCCGTGTACCCTCTCTGGGGCCTTTGTGCGTCCCTGCCCTTGATAACCACCAACGAAACGGGACGGGCCCGCCTCAATCTCCAATCTCCAATCTCTCACTTGCTCGCATATAAAAGCAGTACAACAAGCCCTCTTCGCCTATTGCTCGAAAAGCCGCCTGTGACTGCCTCTCAGACACAGAAGAAGTGAGTCCACCCAACCAGCAGCAGCGGCAATAGCATAAATAAAATTCATTTGGCTGATTACGTATGTTCTACTCCTCTCCAGGTATATATACGCAAAGCTTTGTGTGTAGAGAAGATGCATACCTACCGCCGTCTTGCGTCCACCGCAACGTCCACCTCTCGCTCTGCGAGTTCCTCCATGGCCGCCCATCATCATCACCACCATCATCATCACCACCACCATCCGGGGCTTCACTACCACTCTGGTCTCCTCTCCCGTTCCAGTTCAACCTCTACAGCCCACGGTCCTCCCTCGTCATCGTCTGTGGCAGCAGCAGCGGCCGTGACGATCCCGCCTTCCTCTTCTTCCTCCACCACCACCACCAACGCTAGTAACGGTGGTGTATATTCACCCACGTCGCCGTATTCGTATGGTGAGCCACCGATTTTGACGACGACGAATGCGCTTGGGAGACCGACGGCGACGACAGCGACGACGATTACGGTCGGCATCCCTCGCTCTGCTACTGCCCTCTCTTCTTCCCAATCACCCACAAGTGCAACTGCCACTTCCAATCGTGAGTTTTCCCTTTATTTTTATTTTATTTTTTTTATATCAATGTGATCCTGACCTGACCTTGTTTCTCCCGCGCCATTGCGCCTCTTATTCTTTCTTTGGGGGGATGTATATGCCTAACAGCATTGTCGGTGATTACGTCGTCACCTACGGAATCGTCCTATACACGAGCGGAAATTCAGACGATTGCAGAGTCCTTGTTGGCCCATGTGTCCTTTGGACCTTACCATCTCGCGTGCTCCCCCGTGCCTTCGTCTCAACTCCGACAACACATGGGCAACCACAACACCAACACCGCATCCTCCACCTCCACATCTTCCTCTTCAACTGGATACTATATCAACCCATCGTCTACTTCTTCGTCTTCTGCTCAGATTTATTATCCACCTACCTTGTCGACTTCGAATTCCGCCGCCACACTCTATCAACCCGCCTCGTCTTCTTCTACGAGTCAGCACTCGACGACTACGAGCAATTTGACAAAGAGTTTGTTGTTGGGTCCTAGTGCACGTAGACAATTCGAGGGCAAAGAAGGTGGGAGAGCCAATCGGGAGAATCACCATCCACGAGCGAAATTCTCAATTGGTGGTGCATCTGGTGGTGGATATACGAGCGGGGAAGGAGCAGGCGAGAGAGGGAGAGGGTTGGGGAGGAAGAGTGTAGGTGGGGCGAGTGGGAGTTCGATGGGGATCAGAACGAGTTCGAGACGAGAGGTTATCTATCCACAGGAAGATGAGACGACGACGACGGCGACGATGATGCTTGAAGAAGACGCGGGTACTCCGTCGTTTACAGCAGAGGCAGGGGAGATTACCCCTCGCTTTACGTCGACTCGTGCGGGACGAGAAGAGAGCGAGCGAGAGCGAGAACGCGGGAGGAGTAGAGGTGTGAGAAGAGGGAGTGGTGGCGCGCATGCACATGGGCTTGCCCTTGAAATGGACGAGGGAGAGTCGGCGTGGTTGAGAGTCGAGGAACGAGAGGATCGAAGTCGACGTGGGAGGAACGGGGCCGTAAAAGTTTTAAACTGAACGGAACGCAACGCGTTGCTCGTCTGTCCCTCTTCGTATCTCGTCCACTCTCGTCTTTTCGCGTCCCTTCGTGTTCTCGTCTTGCCCCTCTCTCTCGTGTTGGCTCGCGTCCTCTCGGCGTCTTCCATCCCTATGTCCCCCCCGCATCTCCATTTCTAGAAAAACGCCACCCCTGTCACATCACATGAATGTGGGATAGGACCCCACCTTTTAACCCTGCCCTTCCCCTCGGCCTGTCGTCATCTTTTGTCGTCATTGCACCTTCCAGCACTGTTTCTTCCAATATCTGTGGTCTATCTGTCGGTATATGCGTCTCTTCCCCGTCGTCTTTGTCGTCTACGTCTTCCTCGTCGTCGTTATCGTCCTCGTCGTCCTCGTCTGGTGCTTCCTATCTGTGGTCTACATGAAACGACTTTTCCCGACTTTCCCCGACTCTTCCGACTGGGTTTTTCTTTTCCCTTTCTTTGGTGTCCGTTTGTCTGTGTATCATTTCAGGGAGGAGGTCCTCCCCCGTACCCCGTACCCCGTCTGTTCGACATGTCCTCCCCCCCCCCTCTCCCCAAAAATCTGCAATACAAGAAATAACAGGAACAAAATACGAGAACGAGTTTTTTTCCCCCAAAAAAGAATTCTTTTTGTCGAATGGAACGAAAACGAACCGAAACGAAACGAACCGAAATGCGCGTATCAATGTGGAAAACAACGCAAAACGCAAAACGCAAAACGCAAAACGCAAAACGCAAAACGCGAAAGATGAAGGTCCCCCCTTTCCTTCCTCGACCACTCTACCTCTTCATCGTCATCACCATCGTCCTCACCATCGTCCTCGCCCGATATCCGATATGTTACCAAAACGTTTTTATATCCAGTTGTTTTTTGTGTAGGGTATTCTCCTCATAATCATGGATCTGGACGAATTCCGAATTTGGATTCGAGCTTGTCCCTTCTCCCTCCACTTCCTTTTCCTTCCTTCCTTCTTTCTTTCCTTGGTTATGATCCTATCTCGGGATCACGGTTGCAATTTTCCTCCTTCACTCCCACCCTAAAACGTCATACATTTACGCTTACACGCATACCGTAACTCCCTGGCTATACTACCTTGCCCCACCCCACACACCTACCTCATCCTTTTCTCTGGTCCTTTTTTTGTCGCTGCTCTACCTGCTCCCTATCATCCATCTATCCATCCATCCATCGTCGTCACCGTCACCGTCACTGTCCTCGTCCTTGTCGTTGTCGTCATGTTACTCTTTTCCCTTACCCACCATCCATCCATTCCTCTTTATTATTGCGATTTACGATTGCATTCCATCTCAACTTTTTTTTTTTTTCCTTTCTTTCCTTTTGGGTTGTTTTGAAAAGAAACGAAATGGTTTTTCCCTTTTTGTGTAGTATCTGTACTATCATTACCTAGTCTGTCCAAAGTCACACTTGAGCTAAACTGGCCGACAATGAGAGACCTGTCATTTTACGGAAGAAAAAGCTCGCGAGAATTGTAAAGGTGGCTGAACCCTACGGTCAGGTCAGGGATGATAACGATGTGACTGTATTATAGTTGAACTAATACAAACTACATAGACAATATAAATCATTAGCATCTTGTTCATTACTTTGAGCAAGACGTTCTGAGCCTATTTTTGTTAAAGCAAATATACTTAGTCTCTACCGTATATGGGGCGGCGATGTGGAGGTCCATCGTGAGGCACTTCGGCCCTGACACGGGGTGCGTACCGCGGGCCTGATTCCGCATAAATGTTGTAGATGTCGATCATAGTTTGATGCAACTGCTCAGAGGATGTCGGCGTCGATGTCGGCGCCTGGGCGTTGGCACGGAGAAACGGAGGCACGAGATCGTTGTTGACATCGTATGTTGGCTGCTTGAAGTCCGGACCGATTTTTCTAAGTATGTACACCCATCGGCCCCATCCAGGCTCGTGCTTCTCGGTTCGCTTGAACGTATTTGGGTTGTACAGGAACGCCTCTTTTTTTTCTAAGAGTGTCTGATTGTCGACGTATGCCCACTTGAGCATAGGAGGGGTCGAAGAAGTAAGCTGTCGCTTGTCAACCGACTCGCAGCAGGTGGCTACATAGACCGCTACCCAGCAGAAGGCCTCTACGTCGTGCTTATAAGCGTGGAGCACGGAAGCGCCATCATCATCCCGAAGAAAATCCATTGCGAGGAAAGGCCGGGTTCCAGTTCTTTGCTGATTATTGCTCGCTTCACCTTCGATCGCCGCAA